>JANSTU010012856.1:0-15094 GCA_027564075.1 Bolitophila hybrida | reverse complement strand
AATTGTCTGTTTTCGATTTTTTTATTGAAAACAATTTAATTTTAAGTTTTTTTTTAAAGAAAAAAAATTTCAATAACAGTCCAAATGTCAAAAATAAAATTAAAAAATTTGCAAAAAACATAATACAAAAATATTTTTTAAAGTTTTGTAACTCATTGCAATTTTTTACAGTTTTATATAAAAATAAATAAAAATTAGTTTTTTTTTTAAGTTGTTGTTTTTGTTAAATTTAAATAAAAAAAAAGTTAAAAAGTTTTTTAAGTTTTGTAATATACATTTTTACAGTTTTAAAAAAACAACAAACTCATTTTCACAAAAAAAAATATGAAAATGAATATGCAAAACTTGGTCAAAAAAGTACATTTTTACAATTTTGTCAAAAAAAAAAATAATTCCCGTTTTATTTAAAAAAAAAAAAGTTTTATCAAACAAAAAATAAAAACTTTACAAATTTAAAAAAAAGGATCTAAATGTGGCTGCGCTGTGCGGGTATTCTCACTCTCATGTATTTCAGCCCCTTCATTTGTCGACCTTAAAAACACAAACATTATTTGGCGGTAATGAAAATCTGAGAGGTCATCAAAATTTTCAAAAAAAATTAAAAGTACTTTTTAGAGGTGGGGCGTACCGGTTTTTTAACTTTGACGCCTTCTAATGGTTTCATTAGTGTCGAATATTTTTTGTGTTTTTGTGGTCAAAAAACGACCCTAAAAAGGAGAGAGTTATTAGAGTTTTCGCTGTCCTAAATTTTTTTTCCCAATTTGTTACGGATATGAATATGATAATAATTTGAGACCAATTGCATATGAAAAAGTCTATCACTCAATTATATTGAATTGTGAAGTTCAATTGGACAGGTACTTCAAAATTCAGTATTTTCTTATAAAAAAATATTTTATTTTATTTTAATGGTATCATTGAGATTTTCCTTTTAAAAAATTGAACTGAATGTTATGCCACAAAACATGTAGCTTCTTTTGTCAAAAAAAGTGTTTACATATAAAAATTGACCGAAATTTTTGGTAGAGATGTAATGATGAAGTTAATTTTTAATAAAATCATTTAATCGATCATTTATTTCCTTTTAAATATATATACAATTTATACTAACTTTAAAACCGCATTAAAAGAAGTAATTAAAAAAAGATTATTTTTATAATAAATATAATATAAATGTCGTATTTTTTGTAATAATCATAATAATTTTTAAAGTGAATTTAAAGCCGTTCAATGCTATGAAACTTACTTTTAACTAAATTATTTAAAATGTTGCCAACATCTTTTATCAATGGTTTTGTACGACACAACGAAATCTCAAATTCCATCCGCAAAGAAAGAAGACTTTTTTATTAAATTTAGAATTTTACTCACCTATAAAAACTTAAAAAGGCCTAAGCTTAAGGCCTTAGTTGTTTTTTAAAGTCTAGGGAATAGACGAGTTCTATTTTGTTCTTTAGATTCCATTATTTGGGTAAAAGTTGATCACAAAAGATGCGTTATTTTTAAATGCTTAATTCTTGCAATTCTATCCACCCAACTAAAAGTTTTCCTTCTTCATTGTTCTGTAAAGCTCCTCCGCTTGATTGATGTTGTTTAAGACGATACAATGTGATCCCAGACACGAAAATCAAAAAGCTTCTATTGTACAAAATTATCCAAAATAAAGCTCCACAACTTAATTATTGAGTTTTAGATTTTTATAGACCCTTTTATTGGTTGCCATTATCTCCAAAATATTGTTTAAACATACAATTTTCCTTCTGAGGACGCTGGAGACGCTTTTCTCTACAAACAATTTTTTATACTGAAAATATTATCTTTGTTCTAAAAATAAAGGAGAGATCTTTCTGACTTATATCTATAGATAAAAACAAAAAAATCTGCAAGATGTGAACATATAGAACGATTGTGTACCTGATTGAAGCGAAGAAATTATCATATACATACACATAAATTACATAAAAACACATACAAATTAAACATGTATTAGATATTTGGCAAATGGTTTGGCCAGCAGAGATCCCCACATCGAATTCGATACGAACATTTCTACTATTATTTCGAAATTATTTTCATCTTTCATCATCTGAATGTAATTCTACGTAATCATCTGTATACATTTATCTATTTTTTTTTTTTGTTTTTTTAGTTTAAGCCGCCAAATTATTGTGTATACATTTAAAAAAAAAATAATTAAATAAACAATATATAAATATAACTAATAATATATATTATTTTTGAAGACTAATGTGTAATTAAACAAATATAAATATAGAAATATGGGCGAAGGACCCCGAGTGGAAAACCAAATCATGGTCATACAAAGTCACTACAGGACGTGACCCATTGCCCGCCTCCTTCTGTAACACTGACACAAACATTTTAACCAAATCGTATAATCTTCCTTATCTAGACATAAACACGCGCATATAAAATATTGTGTGCTTGTGTGTGTGAATTTGTATATTTACATATATATATATATATAAAATAGGCGCGATTATCATAAATCAAAAAAAAATGTAACTTTTAATTTGAATGAGAACCCCCCCTCTATTTATTTTTAATATAACCATCAAGCCTCGACGCATAATTTTTGTATTTTACGAGAACGGTACAAACATTAAACCTCTATACTTTTGCGATAACCTTTCAACCCTCTCTAAAACAGAAAAGAAAACAAATGTAGTTTGCCATTTTCGAGATCGAGTACCTCTGTAATACAATACTAAAAAGACACTCGAGCATAATCGCATAAGACTATATAATACGCTGATCCTTTATATCCCCCCTGCATATATTTTTTTTAACATCTATACATCTAAATCCCGGCTTTTCATTATATTTCCTACTCTATATCTATACTATGCTTTTCTCTATCACGCAATCATATTCCTGTCATACTTTCTTTTATTTCGATTATTTTTAGTAGTTCAGTTTTTGTGGATATTAATGTAACTTGAAACGTAGTTTGTGTGTGCATGTTTTTTTCTTCGGCTTTATTGTGAATATTTTTAATAATTGTCAATTAAAGGATATTGAAAAGTGAAAATATTAAATTAAAAAAAAAATGGTTTTACAGTGCTTTGATTTAAGATACATTTTAGTTTTTCGATGATTTGGTAAGATTTATTTAAAAAATGTCTAACTCAAGCTGAAGTTGTTGAAATATTTCATTCAAAATTCGAATTTTACGATTTTTTTACGAAAACGGTTAAAAAATTGTTTCGATATTTATTTTCTAAAAAATTTAATAAAATCGGATAAATAAAACTTGTTATACCTAATTTCAAATATTGATAGTGCCACACCACAGTACACTTTTTAGATTTATCAGGACCGGTCTCAAATTTAACGATCAGAACGAGTCAAATAAATAGAATGCCTGATTAAGTTCAATGGCCTATTTTCATTTTTTACCATTTAATGATTTTAATTTCGACCTATTTTTTTATTTTTTGTCCAATGGAGTATGGGGAGTAGTAAAATTGCTTTCAGGAGCCCAAAAACATACTTATCCGGTGAAGCGAAGAACCAGCAAAATGCGGGATTCTACATCCATCCATGATCTGTGGCTTCTTATACAGTAAAAAATCAATTTAAATCTATTCTGAAAAATATTGATATTCTATTGTTTTTCGATTTTTTAATTATTTTAATTTAATTTTTTACAATAACCATCTCACCATGACCAATAACTTTTGTTTTGTTTTTAATTCGATTCATAAGTCAACTGACATATTCAAAACACAGTTTTGCTTTCTTCTTTTTGTGCTCTTAAATTGTATGGCCTAGACCTTTCCATCCATATGTCCAGTTTCATGTATCACTACTCCTAATCACTTGTACCACTTCGGTATTTGGTTATATGTATTTTTTGTTTATTTGAGGAAGGCACATGGTTTTAGTGATTTAAACAGTATGAACAGACTTCAATTATTTTGGAAAAAAATATAAATAAATATTATATAAAACCACCACAGAACATATCATTTATTTTAAGCAATGCTAAGAAAATGTAGTTTTTTAAGGGTTATCTATTATTATTATCTATATATGTTAAAAACATCAATGTTTGAACGAGCTTTTAAATTACTTTGTTTTTTTCTCAAAAAAATCGAAAAAAAATTGAAGTTATCGGTTTTTGTAAGATTTTTTATAAAATATAACCTAAAAATCAGTTTAATTTTTTTTTTACCATGTCTGAAAACATAACCTACAAATTGTATTTGAATTAATCGAAAGTTCGAATTCACATAACCCAAAAATTTAATAAATCGAAAAACGATGTTTTTATAATAAATTATATAAAAATGTTACATCGAATTTACAAAGTAAAAAATCACGAATAATCTAACATCTGTATTTTTTTAGTTTGAAAATTGGTGTTTTTTATTTATTTAATTTTAAAAGTCGAATTCAACATTCAAAAGTCGAATGATCAAAAATAAAAGGCAAAATATTATAACCTAAAAATCAATATAACTTTCATAGCATGTCTGAAAACATAACCTACAAATTGAAATAATAATACAAAAAATGCAAGTTTAAAAATTGTTGATTTTTATTGTATGTTCCAATTAGTTTATATAAAATATAACCTAATAATTCTAAAATAAAAGTCCAATTATATAAAAATTCGTTTTTTTTATAATAATTTATATAAAATATAACCTAAAAATTGAATTTGAAATAATCTAAAGTTCGAAAATCGGTGTTTTAATAATAAAAAATAATCTAAAATCAAATTTAAAAAGTCTCAATAATCGAATGTACCAATATATTGGTTTTTATAATACTTTTTTATAAAACATATCCTAAAATTTAAATTTAAAGTTCGAAAAGCGATGTTTTTATAATAAATTATGTGTTTGTTTAAAATATATTACAAAATATAACCCAAAACTCGAATTTAAAAAACAATACTTTCAAAAACTTGTTTTTATGTTTTTTTTTAATATATAATATATAACCTAAAAATTTAATTAAAAATAAAACTCGAATTTTTAATAAAATGCTTTTAAAAACTGTGTTTTTTTGTTAATTTTTATATATATATATAACCTAAAAATTGAATTTAAAAAGTCGAACTAAATGATTGATTTTAACAAAAACACATTTATATAATATATAACCTAAAAATCGAAGTTTATATAAAAATCATCCCAAAAATAAAAATCTAAATAATTAAAAGTTCGATAAACGTTGTTTTTATAATAAACTATATAAAATATAACATAAAAATCGAATTTACAAAGTAATAAAAACACAAATGATCTAACATCTGTCACCAGTGGTTTTAAAATAAAAATATAAAAAATTAATATCGAAAATCTGTGGTTTTGTATAAAATATAACTTAAAAATCAAATATTTAACATCGGTGTTTAAAAAAAATGATAAAATGTACCCTTATTTTTAAAAAAATATAATCTAAAAATCAAAATGATAAAATATCAAAATTATCGAAATTTTAATAAATTAACAAGAAGATAACCTAAAAAAATTATTGCAAATATAATTTATTTAGTTTTGCACTGAAATGTGGACAATTTGTTACCTATAATGGTATGGTTTTTCGAGAAAAAAATGTTTAATCGAGTGTCAAATAAAATCGATTCGAATTAATTCTCAAATAAAAATAAAATATAACCTAAAAATAAAATTATAAAATCGATGATTTAATAGTAAATTAAATTAAGACATAGCCTAAAAATCATGAATTCAATTAATATTTATTTAGATTAGCACTGATGTGGCCAGATTTTTGCATGGAAATTATGGTAATCAAATAGATTAATGGATTCTCAAATATAGTCGATTAATTGATTTTTAAAAAAATCGATGCATCGATCCTCAATTAATATCGATAAATCGATTATCAAATAAACTCGATTTTTTAGAAAATTCTTCATGAAGTGCCATTTGCAGACCGCATCATCCGTTATCTCTCCTAATTTCTTTGCAACGTCAATTGTACATTTTTTGAAGACGGTTAAACTAAGTTTGTCCAGAATGTAAGACATCACCTGCCATGTGCTCGCTGCAAGATGAACAAAAGAACAGCTTTACAGACTTAGCCCTGAGGCGAAAACGTCTACAAATAAAAAAAGCAGAAAATTAATATTTAATGTTTACTCTAAAAAAACCTCTTTGAAGAAAAAAAAAATCTATAGAAAAAACTACTTTATACCCATATAATATGGTATATTTGCGCCCAACGTTACACCATCGCTCCCCCTCCACATTTAATTAAATAACTTTGTATCCGTACTACGAAACTTGCTATCTACTCCACACTGTTCTTTTATGTCCTTTTGCATAAAACGACGAGCTTTTAAATTTTGTATTTATAATTTATATATCGTGTGCAATGTGCATGAGAAGCGCATTAATTACGCCCACATTAATTTATATTCGCCTCGGCATTTCGTTTTTATATGTATATTTTATAGTTAACGGGTTTACAATTTTCGTTCGTTACTTTATTATAACAGCCAGTGCGCGCGACTGGTGCTGGTGCTGGGGGGCACTGATGAAATTTGTGCATTAAAAATAACAAAACTTAAAAATACCATTAAATTTTAATCAGTTCTTATCGTGTCGCGTGCGTCTGGTGTGCATACATTGTAATATGTACACATAGAAAATCCCTGGAAAACTCTCAAGAAAATGAAAAAAAAAATGTAATTTCAAGTCATTGCACAAATGAGACCTAGCTAAAGTAAAACAAAGAAACCTATATATAGTATACGATAAATAAAAATATTCACTATGCATATAAAAAGAAAATCTGCGGCTATACGCTTGTTTGTATGTATTGCATGCCGTCGTCGCTTCGTGGCAAGCGTGTGTGTAAGTGTTATTTTTCATTATTATATGAAAATGTATTTTCGTATTTTATTCTTGTATTTATTTAATCTACACTTCTAAAGAAAACCAGCACAAGTGCACATATTATCAAAATGCATGTCATTTATTCGTATAGGTTTTTTTATTTAATATTTATTACTACTTTTAATATTAGGACTGTATATCTTATCTCCATTGTAATTTGCTATATTTTAAGTATAAATTATAAGAGTAGATTTTTTATAAGAAAAAAATGAGCAATGAACGGGCAAAAGTGCGGAATTTAGTCTGAACAAAATAATGTTTCTTATCTACACAGTATTATTTACACTATTATAATTCAACATCGTGTGCCCATGAATGGGTTAATATATATACATATATACATGTATATATATATGGGGTGCGTGTGGCTGTGTGCTTAAGGATAATTTAATTGTGACCTACTAAGAGAGCGGGCTAATGGGAAAAATGCAAATCAGCGTTACACGACTTTTTACTTTATAAATGGCTGTTAACATATTTCATGAATGTTTATTTATTCATTGCTTCCAATATTTTCCACGACAATTTATGGTAATGCGCTTAAAACGCGCGCGCGGTACGGCGCGACATACGCAAAAGAAAATGCGGGTGCACTGGCGCCGCCGCCGCCGCACCACCGCACCGCGTCCTTTGTCGCCAGCCTTTTAAATATACCCACAATGGGGAAGGGGGGAGGCGTTGGTTTGTCGACAAACTCTCCGGGTTTGTTCATTTCGCACTTGACTGCCTTTCTTGGCCAAATTGTGATACAAAACAACAAAAAAAAAAAAATTATAATGAAAGTCAATTATTTAACAAGAGCACAGCGCCAAACACAATCAATTTTCCAGATTTAAAGTGGTGCGAAAGAGAGACATTGAAAATCATTGAAAAATGGTCTGGAAAAGTATAAATATTAGAGTACACCTAAATGCACACGCACCGCACACACACACAAACACACATTTCAGTTTGAATTATTGATTTCGTTGTACACGAAAGAAGCTTAAAGCTCCTGGTGAAAATAAGAAGTCGTGTGCAAGTGTCAACCCTAATCGACGCCCAAGTGAAGTGAAGCGAAAAAGTCACAAATTTGTTGTGCGGCACACGGTTTAGATTTATTTTCTTTTTAGTGTGGAAAGTTTAAAATGTCCTAGACTATAATTTTCTTGATTTTATATAGATAATTTAACACGCGATTTGTTTGATAAAGTTTTATTCACGCTGTTGCACCCGCATTACGAAATATTGTAAAAATAATATATATTATACAGCGAGCGCAGTTTGTGCAATCATAAAACTTCGTTCTAAATAACGTTCCGTACTTTTGCCCAATGCCGTTTACCCAAAAATACCAAAAATATCTAACATAACTAATACCAAACCCATTTCGGGGCACCGTTTTCCCTTTTTTTTCTCTACACAGGATTTTACACTGGATTTTTACTTTCGTCAATTTTGGACGGATCCACGACTGGCGTATAGAAAAAGAGCCGGTGTAGAAACATTATCAGTGGGTTCCGAATTCATCAAGAACATTTGGGTACCCGACACCTTTTTCGTGAACGAGAAACAATCGTACTTCCACATAGCCACCACAAGCAATGAGTTCATACGTGTACACTATTCTGGCTCGATAACACGAAGTATTCGGTGAGTATTTAATTTGGAATTTAATAGCAAATATGATTTTTTTGGTTATCTTTTTGTGGAAATGTGTTTTGTGTCGTCGCACCGTGTCGAATTACTTATGTTGTGTTAGGTCAGTGGTTTGAATTTACGCTTAGCCTAAGGAATTTCGTGTTCCTTTTCAAAATACAGAACTACAGCACTTGCCTCGTGTTGTTTTTTATTTAAACTTTTTTATTTGTTTATTTAAACTTAGTGGATACATTTTTTGGGACATCCATCCCAATAGCTGCAAAATTTACTATACAAAAGAGTGTCAAAAAGTCAAGCGCGTAGTTCTAGTTGTATTTATCGCATCGAGTCATGCTATAGCTTGTTGGAAAGGTTTTAACGTGAGTTATAGCGTCGCAAACATGGAGCAAAATAATGAGAAAATCCGACATATTTTTCAGTACTACTACGAAAAAGGCAAAAATGCATCTCAAGCCGCCAATAAAATGTGTGCAGTTTATGGACCCGATACAGTTTCCATTTCCACCGTACAACAATGGTTTCAACGTTTTATTTCTGGTGTAGAGGTGGTCGAAGATGCGCCACGCTCCGGAAGGCATGTCGTCGAAAATTTCGACAAAATCGCTGAATTGGTCGAGAGATACCGGCATAGTAGCAGCCGTAGCATCGGCCAAGAGCTGGAGTCATCAAACCGTTATAAACCAGTTGAAGAATCTTGAATTCACAAATAAGCTCGATGTATGGGTGCCACACGTATTGACGCAGAAAAAAAACTTTGTAGTATCGACGCATGCCCGACCCGTTTCGTTTCTGAAGCGGATGGTGACCAGCGAAGAAAAGTGGGTCACTTACGACAACGTGAAGCGCGGTGAAGCGGCCCAGACGGTGGCCAAGCCCGGATTGACGGCCAGGAAGGTTCTGCTGTGTGTTTGTTGGGATTGGCAGGGAATCATCCACTATGATCTGCTCCCCTCTGGCCAAACGCTCAATTCGGACCTGTACAGCCAACAACTGGACCGCTTGAAGGAAACACTCATGCAGAAGAGGCCATCTTTGATCAACAGAGGCCGAATTATCTTCCATCAGGACAACGCCAGGACTTGGTGACGCGCCAGAAGCTCCGGTAGCTCGGATGGGAGGTTCTTTTGCATTCTGTCCAATGCGAACGAGCTTGGTATTCGGAAGTTGGCCACAAAAGAGGCCTGTGAAAATTAGCTCTCACAGTTTTTTGCCAATAGGAAAGCGAGCTTCTATAAGAGGGGCATATGATGTTGGCATCTCGTTGGGAACTAGTCATCGAGCAGGACTTTTTTGACACCCTATTTATTTGCTCTATTATGCAAAGTTATATAAACTTTCTCCAATAGCTATATTCGATTTGTAGCAAAATAATTTTGGCATTATATGACGCTAACAATAAAAATTACCCAAAATTTAATCCCCTTACCTAGAAGTTGAGAGAGCGATCGACGCAAACTCTGGAGGATACATCACACTCCCTCTATTCATTTGGCTCACTGGAGTTCGATCATTATTTTTTAGACATTCCGAGTGATATATTATCAAAAGAATACGGATGTGCTCTATAATCAAACCGCATACAAACACACAGCTTATAAAACACTATGTGCTTTATAAAAAAACACAGGAAAACAGACTATACATATACCTCTTTTTTTTATATATAATTGACGCGTTAGACGAGCTCCGAGCAAACCACTAAATTATAGTGCTTTAAATATGTGGAATCCTTTAAATGCATTTAGTTTTATGTTCTCAGTTCAAATTGATGACTTGTTCACGGTCGATTCAAAATATATACACAGACAAATAAATGAGTTTGACATGCTCAAGCAATTAGATTGTTCTCGGTTTTAAGTTATAATTTTACCTCTATATTTAAAAAAACTTTTGAGTTATAAATATGTATAATTGCATAGACGCGATTCTAAAAGTTTAAAATTTCTTGAACCCGTTAAGAGAATTTTGTTCAAAATGGTCTAGTTCAATTACTCACACATGCGAAGCTTGCTAGACCGCTTTCATCAAGTGCTTGTATTCTCATTTGTGTCACCTTCGACTGATGTGTTGTAAATGAGGTGTGCGACATTTTTCATTCGTCGCATTCCTCAATATGTTATTAGTTGCTTGGGCGGAGCTTTCTAGTTTTTGTTGTTGGCACACAACCGATTTCCAGCTCCGTTGTCAAGTGAATTCAGCGCGTTTTACATTCGTGTAGTCGTCGTTTTTATATAGACGATACTTGTAAATAATTTATTACCATACCACGCATATACACATCATCATCCACACCCACACTTACACATACATATTCAAATTATTCACCGTTATTTATGAACATCCGCGTGTGTACGGTAGGAACAAAAGACAATTTCATGTCATGCACCTACTTATTACCGCGTGCGCAGAGGGTTGAAAAATGTTTAATGAATAGAAATTAGGCGAGGGTGGAAACGATGTATATCAAAGTAGAGGCCGAGGGAAAAAACCAGTGCATGCAATCAATGCGATGATCCACTTTATAACATATACTACTTGTATATACATACACATAATGTAGGTATGTATGTATAAATGTTTATAGAGAAACGTTATTGTGTTTGTTACCTGCGTACCTCGTAAATATACAAAACATGGGAAATTATCGCGCAAGTACACATATACTCTTCGCATACGAGTGAAAATGTTTTAGAAATTGCATATTGTCGAGCCTCGACGTTGTGTGCGCATGGGGTGGGAAGCCATTTTGTAACCTACACTTATATCCTTGTGAGCGCAATGTATATTCTACTTATATATGTACATATAAATAGTATATAACATATAAACCGGAATAATAATCAACATATAGGTACACACAGTTTTCCGTTCCATTTTTCCAGTGTTTAGAATGTTGTTTTATTTTATTTCTAATTATCCCCTGAATCAGTTCGGGGCGTAATTACAAAATTGCAACATGACAGAAAGATTATCGTGAAAGCCAGTTGATGCGACTATACAAATTGACACATCCACATATATGTACTTACTAATAAATATACATTTATATACGCAATATTTGTTTTGACGTCAAAATGGAAATCACAGCATCACAGCGCTGCATTTGTCCATACATTATAAATATTGAGTCAGTAAAAATTCAATCGGGATTGTACTTGCTGTCCTTGATATATTTTTGTTTTAATTATTGATCGGCTTTAACATTCTAAAAATCTTATAAATTAGCATGACCTGACAAGTCGTGTAAAACCATAATGCTCAATGAATCCGGTGTGCATCAACGCACACAGGCCCTATGCCCCACAAGGCATTCATATGATATACAATTAAATTTACCTTACACCAGACTCTTTGACTATTACGCTTTAATACGACTGGGCCACATATACGATTTTATGGAGATACACACTCACCCATATATTTATCGACACATACACAAACGTTAATTTGCTCAAACATTTTTTTACGAGCCCGGCGTCAAACATATATGATAATTTGCCAATCTGATTTTTGTATTACATAATAAAATTTGTGATGTTCGCTTTTTTTTTATTTTAATTTCTCAACTTTTGGGGCCTACCTATCCACTCTAATGTCGGGTAGAGCCCAAATGTTGCAAAATATATTTTTTAATTTTTTTAAGTTTGTTTCCTCCGCAAAGCATTTAATAATTCTGATTTTTCAATTACAAAGCGGAGGCAAAAAAATACTTTTTTACTTTGCAAGTTTTAAAAGCAAAATTTTCCTAACATATACCCACCCTAATAGGCATGCATAAATAAAAAATAAAAAATATGAAATAAAATATTTGAATGATGTATATTTTTACCCCTGGTGCACGCCACAATCATTCGCCGCAGACAAAACTGTACTACCGACTACAATCGGTTATTAACCGATTGCAGTATTATAGCTCTGCCAGCTCACTTCCGTAATTTAAGCTTTCGTCATTCACATCGAATAGATCACCAGAGATAATAATTAAAAGAAAGATTCACGCGATTCGTCCCAAACCGCGTGATGGTATACAAGTATAAAATATACTATTACATTTATAATTAAATTTAATAAGTTGTCAGTGCCGCGCAATATTAAAACCATACAGCGAAACAAGTACGCAACAATCGACAAATACAACAGACAAAGGGACACATATATACATATACAGTACGAGCAATGCGAGGTAAGGTTTTAGACGAAAGACAATAAGACGGATAGTTAAACAATCCTCTCTCATAATAAAGGTTCGAAGTCACGGACATGAAGTACAAATAATCAAAGATCCAGACATAAGACTCTCACTAATTCACGTGGTCAGAAAGCACATTTCCTCCATTCAGTACACCTTAAGTATATCTGAGTATCCCACGTAGGTGAATATAGATTATATACGGAACCTATATACCTATACATGAACCAATAGAGTTACAACATTACACATACTCACAAATAACTTAATATTACCTAGGCTAAGGATAGAGTAGGGTATTTAAGTTAGTTTTAAGAAAAATTGTATTATAAATTAGTTAATAAAATTGATTTAGTAGATGTTTAGTTTGTTTAATTGTAGTGGCTTTACCGATCCCAAAACGAAGTTGCTACAAAACATACCGGTGATTTAAATGGCATTAAATGGTATATTTTTGATTATATGTATAGTTTTAAAGTATTAATTTTGGCGTCGTGTATCAGTCGAAGGTGTAAATACAAAACACCGCACCGAGTATAGCAATTGACGTAATTCTGCATTGTGATGTAAATGGCTTGTTGATAATGTTCCTTTCTCGATTTAACCTCACCTTGCAAACGTTTTCATACATAAAGCAATCTGTGTTTATCTGGAATTTCCAAAAAAATTCACGCATTTGAGTATGATATTTTGAATTTTGCGAATATATTGGCTTAAAGCTTAAACACGCTGTGTTCTTTTAAAAAAATTGAAGTGAATGAAGTGAGAAAATTACAACTGAGTTATACGAAAATTGCGTATTCTTCCTTAAAAAAATACGATTCAAAACGACTATTGCTTGAAAAATATTTTTAAAATGTTTTAAAAGTGAGAAAGTGAATGATTCACGATTTCAAATAAAAATAGTAAGATAACATAGATCTATTCAACAAGTCACGCTAGGGCAAATTAAGATTCCTATAACCATCGATAATTTGTTGTACGAGTAATTATGAAAAAAGTAGTATGACAGCAAAAACAAGAATAGTAGCATTAACAGAGCAGTAGTATCGTTCCAAGCACTTCTAATATCAACATAATAAAAAAGCCTGATTAGATGAGTGTGTTGAAAAGATTTTAGAATCTCTTTATTTAATTCTCAATACCTCTTGAAAACTAATTTATTATTTTATCAATATCGCATGTTTTATCAATACATAATTTTCCGGCAGTAGAATACTACATAGCCATTGAGAAACACTCACATTAAATTACACTGAACTGAAGTTACACAACTGTCGTCAACGCATCACTATGACGCCGACGATGACTTGCTGAAATGTCCCTCTTCCCATTATTCCCCGGCAATACTATACAATATATTTATACATATATATATATATATAATACATATGAAATCCATAGTCAAACTAAATAGGCAAAACATAATACAAAAAAACGAAACCAAATCAATGCAAAGGCAGCAGCTTGCGTATGGATAATGAGTCCGCTGACAGAGCAACCGTTCTGTTTCGAATAGTCAGCAAACTTAACATAACTTAAAATGTCGGCCAAAAAAAGAAGAGAAGACGACGCATGATTTGTGGGCGCGAACATTGACGATCAACGCACACGCATAGACAAATGAATGTGAAACGATATATAAGTAATAAATATACTTCCATTGGGGAAGCACTATACGCTGGACTCACTTAAGCGAACGATCGATTAATCTGGTTTTCAGATCTAGAGTGTTCCTCCTTTTTCTTTTTTAGTATGCATTCAAATTGGAATAAATTGGATGTGTTCTCGATGGTTTAAAAGTATACGCACGGATAAGGATCGTATACTCGAAATGAAATAACGTCAGGAAATCCAAAGAAAATGTGTTTGTGTGTGTTCTTATGTTATTATTGCAACGCGTTAACCACCAATAGGGTGAACGGCACCGAACAGTGCGCCCAAAATCGCCGACATCCGGGACACTCTATAATCTTCGACAGTGAGTACGTGACCGCATCAAGCTGCAATCTCAATTAAATAATCGAACGCATGCTCCGCGCAGAAAGCTGCACACTTGTAATCCGCATGTTTTGATGGCGTAAATACGCGACATAACGAACATCTAGACCCATACGGTCCAAGAGTCGCACGCGGTCAAGACGCGGTTTATTATAAATAAGTCCTAATAAATAATACACATTCGATATTATGCGTTTTCATTTATAAGATGCGTATGCTCGCATGTGTATTGTAAAATATCGTCCGCAAACCAATTTAAAGAAAGAGATACAGCGAAACACCGTGGAATATGTATATGTATATATATTTTTTTATATTAATATATATATATATATATATATATATTGGTAATGATTTAGCGGAAATC
>JANSTU010012845.1:0-15095 GCA_027564075.1 Bolitophila hybrida | reverse complement strand
TATGATAATGTGTGATAATGAGTATGTGTCGAAATATGCAACGCGCAGCTTCGTTTCAGCGATAACCTGTAGCCTATAAAAATCCAAACAAATCAAATCTTTTTAGAATATTTTGATTTAATTTGCTTTCCCAGATTTATATAACATTGTTTTTTCTCCTCGTAAATCTAGGCAGTAATTTCGAATGTGACTGCTGTGGGGTCAAAGTGGAAATTTATTTTAATTGCACTATTTTAATTGCTGTTTTTTTGGCTCGATAAATCAACAATATTTATGACGTTTATGACGTCCACAGTGCGGACTACTTAAAAAGACATGCATTAATTTACTTCTTTTTAATTGTATATAATGGTTGCTGAGCCATAGATGAGTGAGATAGTTTAGTAACTATATTACCTGTTTTGATGGTGACTGATATTTAAAGAGTCCACGTTTAGCACTTGTCATCAAACTGTTCTCGTTGCGTTCGTCAGATGCTGATTTGACGTCATCGATACCGGTGCCGAGCAGCTCGTTCTTTAGGAGACATGAGTAGGCCAAACTGTCACGTGCCGATTCACCAATGTCTCGTTGCTTTTTACTGGCCTGAGGTGAGTTCTCATTCGATTTTGCGATCGAAGCAAAGTTTGTTTGCCAATTGTTGTTGGCTCTGGAAAAAAATAAATGGAGAAAAAATAGTTATACAATATATATATAAAGTGTTTGTGGTTTTAATTAGAAAAAAAGCGTTGCACTGCGTCGTAAATCACAAAATCACATTAAACTTATGTGCATTTTAATGGAAAAGAAAACAATTGCATATGTATTACTAGGTACTATATAATGTATTATAAACTATTTATTTATTTCTGTATAAAGCAGTCAGCTGGGAAGAGATTTATGCGAAAGTTGTTGTTATTAAAAAATAATAATGAAACGAATTGGGTTAAAAGCATACAACGGCGAAGCGTGAGCTATGCGAACTTGTTATATTCTTAGCAGTTTATATTGTGTTTATTATTATATACATAGGCCTATACAAACAATATTCTAAGAATGAAATATTTTATGAATCATAGGGCTTGTAAATAAGCGCAGTAAATACTCGCTGAATTGTAGCACATATGGAACAAATATTACATAAATTTAAATAATATTTTGTCATTAACTATAAAACATTAGGTAAATTAAATAGTTGCGAAAAATATATTTCTTAAATTATTTTTGTATATTATTTAAAAATGGCTCACAATAAAGCGTGTTTATAAAAATTAAAAAAATATACAAAAATCAATCAATTCTGTGCCAAAACACATGTACCATAGTCATTCAGAAATGTTCCAATCAATAAATTATTGTATCAAAATACAAAAAAAAGCTATAGAAATAATTTAAAAATGTGCCAATATAAATAAATAGTGTACTTAAAATTTGATTATTATTTTTTATTTTATTTTATTTTTGTTAAGTTACACAAATTCTTACCGAACCTTACGAAGAAATGGTACCACCGACAAAATCATTTTCAATGATAAAATTTGTTACACAAAAATATCAAAATTGTGCCAATATAATAGAATTTTATTAAAAAAATAATTCAAAATTGAGCAAAAATAACAAAGTAAATCCGGCTCTAATTTTTTAATTTGTACATTTATTCTATCATTGGCACAATAATATTTATATTGGGTCAGTTTTATATATATTTAATAAAAATACTGACATAAAATATCAAATACCACATTTTTTACATAAACAAATGATTATTTGTTTAATTTTTTTTAGTTTCCCGGAGATTGGATTTATTTGTTAATAGTGTCAGTTTAACCGACACCTTAGTAACTCTGAAATATTTTTTCCTAAATTTTAGGGATGTTATCGAGCTTATCATGGGTTAATTTAGACACAGAAAATTGATATCATTTCATTCATTTATATTAGATATAATTTTTAAAATATGTTTGTTCATGTCGATTTGTGAATCCTGACAAAGTTTTAATTCGGTTAAAATGTTTAATATTTTTTGCATTCATTTATTTTTTAATGCTGTGCTATTTTATCATTGAAAATGATTTTGTCGGTAATGTTCGGAAAAAATTCGGCAAACTTCATCATAAAAAAAACTAATAAAAAAAATTAAAAAGGCGAAAAAATAAAATATATACTTAGAAAATTTAAAAAAATACAGAAACAGAAAATCCAACAAGCGCATTTTCAAAAATCGTCCTCCTTACTGGTTTAAAAGGTGTATTTTTTACTCATTTTGTATATATCCTCACAAATCCGTTCTTGCTCTATTTTATTTTTACTTTAGTCTTTATTTTGCTCATATCTATTTTGATATATTTTTATTAGGTCTTGACGACTACATTTTCAGCTGAACCTCCAGAAAAGTCAATGTATATTATGATTCTATAGCATTTAACAAATGTACACCCATTGTTGTTCTGTCTTTGGGGAAGTTCATCGCATTATCAGGTTTTGGGCACCCTGTATAACTTTTGGCAGTGAGCAGATGAAGCTGATCTAATAATTGTCATTTGTGCGCTATATCAGAACGAAGCAAAAAGACGCATGCGTAGTAGCTACAGTCGCTAACATATTTTGATCTGTGAAAATCAACCGTGATCTAATTGAAGTGTATTATTGAATAAAAGTTAGTATATATAATACATATTTATAAATATTTGATTAAAAGCTCTGAATTTCCTAGTAGTGGGTACCAAAATTTTACAGGTTGTGGGCACCTAACATTGAGCACTACCTCGATGAGTAGTTTCTCGATTTTAGATGAAGTAGGACCTTCCTTTGAAGCCTTCAAATCGTGTCCGGAAACCCATGAAAAGGGCCGTTCTCACTTCGCCTCCATTGCTCGCTGAATTGAAAGAAAAAGACGCAAAGCGAGCAGTCAACCAAGCAGCTAAGGTAAATAAGGCAACACCAGCCAAGCAATCCGCAAGCAGCTTCAGGAAGACCAGTAAAATCGTCGGCTAAGCGCGCCAATGAAATCTGATGACGATGATGAAGACCGCGAAGAACGATAAAATATTTTAAATCGGGTAACGAAAATTACGAAATTACCTATTTCTGAAACCGGTTATTGATTTGGAATAACGGAAAATTAATGCCATCAGTTAACATATACACACGCACCCTGTATAGAACAATAAGTGTATGATGGCGTTAATGATTCATGATTCCGAATTGCAGCAAAATGTCTAAAGATATTATTATACACATTTCACTTTATTCTACGTAGTTTTATTGTTTTATTCCTTACCAGAACTTCAAAAGAAAAATTGATCTTGGCGTGTGGTCGTCCTCGAAAGACATAAAAGATAAAAAAAATAGTTACCAGGAAATTATCCAGATATAGATGTTTGGGAATTCATAAAATTCGAAATTTGTAAACACGCTCCTACAACCAATGACTTGGCAACAAATGTGGAACAAATGCAAAGAGAATCTAAATCCTTCTAAAAACATTTTGATTTTCTGAATGAAAACAGTAAAAAACTCTTTTTAACAGATTTTTAGGTTTATTTGACTTACAAACCATTTAAAAATTCTTTTTTTTTTAATGAATATAATTAATTTGTTGATTTTTAGTCAAAGCCCCTAGATAAAGTATTTTTCCTAACACATCTTTTTTATTTTTAGTAAAGAGGCCATTATAATTTTAAATAATTTTTATAGGTATTAATTGCAATTATTTTAAAATACAGTATAACCTGATTAAAGCGAATTCTCAGGGGACAGAGTAAAAATGTCCATAGAATAATTGCAATTTGATAGTCAATAGTAGTGTGTTTCGGAACAAAACATGAAAAGGAGTTTTTGCTTCCGAGTTCGGCACTGCATTATCCGCCTTATTCAGGGTGATTTAATGTGAATTCAAGAGAAAGAACAAATTTTCTTGTTTAGGTTTCATTATGTTATATAAGAATTCATTAAATCTGAACGACAAACACCTAAATTCGTGCATTCTCCAAATTACTTCTAATCAAATGCAATCAATTTGTCGTAATTAAATCAAGCGAATATCCTATGCAATCACGATGGTTTAACATTTAAATTTAAACTGACACGATCAGAAAGGTCATCCAATTCTGAGTGTCACATAAAAAAACGTCGCTTCGATCGCTTTAATTAAATTAAATCAACTTTGAACTGTTCTTGTTTTTTGTAGACTATAGTTAAAGGCTAATATACACTATATATATTTATATATATATATATATATAGAATAACTCACCTGCATGGTATAAATCGGTCCAATGAAGAGCTGCCCTCCGACTCCATTTGATTGTACAAATTTCTTGCCACAGGACTGCAGTACTTCAAGATACGTTTTTCATAGTCCGGACTGTACATGATGTTTGATGTGTGTGTTCGGTCTCCTTCACTAATTCACTCGCAAAACTGCAAATACGCGTGCACTTACACTTAGTATAGATTATACTAACTCACAAAAATACACAAGTTGTTCGACGATATTTTTATATGGCCGTTTCTAGTAATTTTGATTTACTAAATTTATTCGATTGTTTGTTTTAATTTTCGCACTGAGTTTCAGAGAGCACAAACGAAAAGGCCTGACAACCAGCGTCAGGATGTGGGAAGTTGTTATTTGTAGAGAATTGTGCGCGACAACTCACATTGGTGGTCGTTGAAGCTGTTTTTTTTTTAAATAGGTGTGGGTGGAGTTTTATTGTACTCGTCGTTAGCTCATCGGTTTAGCATAGCTCGAACAAAATGTCAATGTAAAATTCAATACAAAATAAAAGTTATTTTTCAAAAATATATATAGGTTTTATATATTCTCCATGCACTGCTGTAGAAGAAAACAGAAATAAAATTAAACACTCGGATTAGAATATTGCGTTTTTTGTTCACTTGAACAGGGTAGGGCACACAGACACACAATTGAAAACACTCCTTGGGATTATAGAAAATAAAAAATATGCAAAATAGACAAAATCACAAATTATAATATATTATAGACTGACGATATTAGAGACGTGTACGCCGACCGGTTGCTTCGACACTGCGACCGCAAATGCAATTTTCAAATAGTACCAACCGTTTTGGCAAACTACCGAGAGAATAACTACACACACATATACATACACATTACCACATTTTTATAAACATAAATTCCAAACGCACCACAGAGAGCACACCGCCACACAGCTGATTCAAAAGACTTGTGTATGTGTGTGTCTATGTTAGTTCGTTGAACGGCTCCGATGGACTGATTAGTCATTTCGCTTAATTCGTCCGCCACTCTCGGCAACTTTGTGTGCGCCGTTTTGTTGGGTTGCGGGTTGCGCATGCAGCGATCCAGGCGCGTAGGTATACTAATAGAAATACAATCGTATAAAAATATGTTTCTTATATTAAGTCCGTGAATTATCGTGAGTGCGCCGTGGTTGAGTCGTGAGTCGAAGCGGAATATCAATTAGATTATTTGTTGCGTGGATGGATTTATGTTGTGTATGTAAGTGTGAGTGTGTGTGTGTGTGTTAAATAGGCTTTAATTCTTTTCTGTGCTTCCAAGTATACTTTGCTGATTGGTTGTGGGTTGTCTAGGTTAACGACCACGTTAGAGTGCAATGGACATTAATATTTTATAGCATACATGCATTAGGAATGTCTATGAAAATAATGTGACATTTTGTATGATAAAATAATTTTATTTAAAATAAATCATGAGAATGGACGGTTTGATATGCTGTTGATGGAGCTTAACAAATTAAATATTTTAATATTATTTATAAAAATAGTTATTTAATTAGTAATTTTAATGTGCTTATGTAATTTTTTTAAAAATAATAAAAAAAATATAAAGAATATAAAATATATAATATACCTATTATATTAAATTCCGAATAAGACTTTCACAATGTCTAATACTGTTTTTACTTAAATAAAATGTGTCTATGTGTGAGTTTCTCTCTGTGTATCGTATGGTGTATTTATAATCTATTTTCGTTTCTTTAGTTAAATGTTAGAACCTGTAAATGTTTGTCAATTATTTAATTAAACCCCAACTATAATAATTAAAAAAAATTTAAACTTGTTTCTACCTCTCCCAGGCAGCGCTCTTAGTAAAATTTACATATCAATACACACAAAAAATGTACTCAAATTTCTTCATTAATTTGTATGTCAAACAAAAATAATAAAATAATCATTTTTCAAAAAAAATCTATCATCAATTCATTCCATTAAATAATCGCAATCTTACACACAAATTAACTGTACATCAACGTACGTCGTCACAAAATCCATAAATAACATCTCCGATTGACTTGAAGACGTCCCACACGACGCGATTTGGTTGCTCTCGCTCTCACGCATCACGCGCGTCCACGCATGCACACGCACATCACAACAACAAGTAGTTTAAAGCTTGTTACCCCCGGCTAGACATAGGCGCAATAACACTGTGCGTTGAACCTTATATTAATTACAATATATAAAAGACGATGACTATTTTCAAATACCGTCGCGTTGCATATGTGGCATAATAAACCCACATACATTTATTTATATTTATTATATCCATTATTTACACTTATGCCTCAACACGATTAAGAGCACGGTTCGTCAACGAAATGATGTTGAACACACAATAATACTCATAATAATTTTGTATTTGTGTTATTTTTGTATTAGTCATTTACTCATTGGCCAAAAGTCACAACCATCGACCATCGGATAACAATCGATTGTAATTTGTAAGCTTATCTTATTTTACAAAATAACCTTTACTGTTTAAATTGATTATTTTGTTTATTAGGGGCCGGCGGACACAGTGATAAGAAATAATGGCGTTGCTAAAGCAATTAAGCAATAGTCCGTTCGAACTAATGGCGGAGGTTTAAAATCAATAATGTAATGTGTGTATGGTACCAGGATGACGCATTTTATTAGGGTAGGATGTTTTGTAAGATATGATTCATCAATTGTTAAATTTATTATAATAATGGTCATTGAATCATTGTTTTTTATTTCACAAATTAAAAAAAATATTGTTAAAAATAACAAATTATTATTTTTAATTTTCTTTTTTAGATATTTCATAATAACAAAAATCCATTTTTTATAGAAACAAATAATTAGAGAGACTTGCAAAAAAGACACAAGGTACTAACAAGACCAGTCTCTCTCGCAACTTCGCTGAAGTTGTTGCTGGCGATGAGTGCAGAGTTGCCATCGCAAATATATGAATCGGACATGTCCAGAACAGTAGAAAAGGAAGGAAGTTCCTTATTGGAGCTATTGATTCTTTCATTGACTCAGACTCCGCTTTCGTTTCAGATTTTATATAACATCACGCTCAAACGGGGTGTGGCTTGTGGACACCGTCAAAGGATTTATGGTAAATAAATCTACCCTGGCTGTGATTGGACTGGACGAAATCCTAACGGCCAGGACAGGATGTTATCTAAAGATAATAAGTTTATTGGAATAATTGCGTAACACTATAAAACGACAATTGCAACAAACACGTATTCCACATACAAAAACGGAGATACAGTTCCTGAACTCACTTATTAAAGATGTTGTTTGCAAAAAACGCTGTTCGAATTTCCGGAACACCATCTCTGCATTTTGCAAGGGAGACAAAAACATCTGGAACCAATCAAAAACGCTTTGTGGTAAGAGATTTAACTCAGTCATGTGCGCTCTTCGGTTGTGTCGTAACTATAACAATAATACACACTTATAGCGTGAAAGCCGAGCTGCTCGCTACTTCCATCTCCCGATCACATACATTTTTTGCTGGTTATAGACATCATATCGAGAGCTCCGTTAGTATAATTGTTACCCAACTGAGATGCATTTAGAACCTAAACACAGACGCCTCTACTTTATTCTCATTTTTTTCGTCCATTTAAACCTGCAGACGCTGCTAAAACAACTGCCAACCCAAGCCATCGCCTACCTGAAGCATGTCTAGAACAGCGCTACTTTTCACTATGCTCCCCTAAAGTAGTTAAAATACTCAAACACGGTAAAACTATAGGCCTCCTAAATGTGCTTGGTAAAATTTCAAAAACTGCAATCTAATTCCGGCTCTCTCCTAAGCTCATTGCTATAGGATGTCAATCCTTACACCAAAATATTGAATCATTGCCTCGTAAGCCGACGAACCGCAAAGTACCTCGTAATCGTCCTAGACAAGCATTTCATATTTGGACCACTCACTGATGAGAAAACATGAGAAATGTTTGAGAATCAGAATTGTTTGATCCGATATAAGTCGGTCATTCTGGTTTATCAAACAGGTGTTGTGTTTATTACGAGGATAAAAACAAAAATCACACCATCGATGTTGGGCATTCATTTAAATGGGTGCTTATTGAAATTGAAAGAAGGAGTCGATAGAATTGTTGAATTTTAACATACCGATAATTAGTTTAAAAAAAAACCCTAAAAAACAACAAAGATTAGTCAAATTAACTGCACCATAATTATAGCACATTATATACCTAAATATATACATACAATACAATTTACTGTTGAATTCCACTTTGAAAATATAAAATTTTTATATATTTAAAAATCTTTGTGTTTATAAATTCAATGATGATATTTTGCTTGTAAATACTTGATTAGTTGACTGAATATATGTTTTTTACTGTTTTTAAAGAAAAAAAATATAAGTGATAATCGTGGTGAAACACAGAAATATAATTCTAATAAATTTTTTTCTCGCTTGATAAGCTGATATCATACTTTTTACAGAAAATCCATTAAAAGTGCCTAATTAAATTGATCCGTTTGTATCATCAAAGGTTATCAAAACCTAATTAAACTTTAATATTAGCACCAGGACGATTTCAAGAAGAGCTAGAGCTGTTGTTTGGCTTATGCCGTAGTATAAGTATAAGAATCGGCAAGACTGCAGTTTGCTAAGGCTCATATATTTATCCAATTAATCGAAGATCAATTTGAAAGGATCCGACAGAATATAGCTTGTCCGCAGACCAAAAGGTTAACATCATAATCTGAGATTTTCGAAGGGGACTTTAAAGAATGGTTAAGGCAACATTATGGTTTGGGATTTTTTTTCTGGACATTGAATTGGGCCAATTTAAATAAATAAATAGAGCAATGGACCGTTTTGTGTACAAATACATTCTAAAAGACATTATGCTTTCTCACGCTGAAGATGGAATGCCGGTAAGGTGGTATTTCCAGCAAGACAACGACACTAAGCACACGTAGAAAATGGTAACAAAAAGTTGTTTGGGGACGTGAAGAAGATCAGTATGATGAAGTGGGCAGTTCAGTCAGTCAACCCCATAAATTAACTTTTCATCCAAGCTGAAAAAAATGAGTCAATACCTCGAAGATGTGTATCAGATGAACTATATATAATATTATTGTGCTATAGTTTTGCTGCAGTTTATTTGGCGGAAATTTCAGATTTTTTGTAACATTTTTTTATGTTCTTTAATAAAATATATTTGAAAACACCTTTATAGTATATCTATAGAAATTGAATTTTATACCATTTCTCTAACAAAAATGAAATAGTGATGATCAAATCGTCCCATTTCTTTTTGTTACTTAGGTAGTAAAATGTATTTATGCAGTTATTTAAATAAAAAGAAAAATGATGAAAATGATGGTAAATGGTAAATGATAATTCAAATGATACTGAGAGTCAAATCGTAATACGATTAGGGTTGATATAACTTGGTTTAATCAGTAGTTTTGAAAACTTTAATCCAAACAGACAATAAGAATAAAATTTGATCAATTAGGTAACCTTTAATATAATAGGGAAAATTAATTCAAACAATAATTAAATGTAACATATGTTATATAATATATAAAAATTAATCTAAATCAAACCTCTTTTTTAAATATATGTGGTTAAGTTTGCATTTGTGATATTCTTTCCAACACACACACAATCACACCTTTTAAAGAAATTCCAGCCTATAATAAACATCGAAATAAATTACGCGCTCGATGAGGTCGAATTCGTATTTTCATAGGAATTTCCGGTGTTTGATTTTTTGGCCGGATGTTCGAATGTGTGTGCGTATACGAAACAGCAGTGCATTTATATTTATGACCGTAGGGCATAGCTAATAAAAATGCATATGGGGTTATATAGGCAAAGGGGTTAAATAAAAATGTCTCTATATGTTTGAGTATCCCAATAAATTATTCACATAAAAACAAAACTAAAGATAAATGCATTCAAAAAATAAAAAATACCAGAAGTGTATAATTCAAAGTTAAACATTTTACAGAATTTATTATAAAATAGTTTAAAAATAATAAATAATCTTACTTGAGTATTAGAATATAACCACATAAACAAATTCAACGAAATTTCTGATTAAATAAATAAATATCACAAAATTATACAATATATTTACATTTTATCATAAATGCATTCAAATATTGCACCAGAGCGCACCATGTAAACACGCTCACACATACTCAAATTTAAAATATATACATACACAGAGATAACATATATCCTAAATACATAATAAGAGCAATCGCATATATACAATTTAACCTCGTGTAATATGATGCCGAGTTTTTGTTGTCCACATGGAATAGGTCAACACGACGAAGCAGGTCAACGAACTTGCCGCTGTAAGTATCCAGAGTGCATTACGAACGCACTCGAAGAAACATAGAGATAAGTGCACTTATAATAAACGTCACTAATCTCACGAAAGACGAGACTATAGCTTGTGTATTTATAGGTATAGTTTTATGTGTGTGTGTCTGTTTTAACCTGTGTGAGGTAGAGAAACTCGCGATTTTATTTTATGGCGCAATCGCCATTGCACGAGAACAACATTAAAAGAGATGTTTTTTTTTTAATTTCCTACAAACATAAAAACAACCCTGACCCTTAACTAGAAAACGCGCACCCCACCAGCGTATGCGCACGCACACAATGCAACCGACCACAAAAATCAATATTCACTGCTCTGCGGATCTGGGTTACGGACGCAAAAGCGCGCAGCTGCTTTGCACACCAAACAAAGATAAATTTGAGGTTATGTTAGACGAAAAAAACATATTTGTTTGCAATGGGGGCACGCAGTAAAATTTCAGAAGCTGGATATCGATTACTCTGCAACTATAAACTAGAAAAACGCCCTTATACAAGAGTAAACACGCAATAGATTTCATATAAAATACTGATAATACACCAAGGAGTACAATTATGTATGTGTGTACACGCAATCACTATTTTCTCACCACCAAAACTATACTTACATTATTTCAAACGTTAAATAGTCAGTCTATTTATAGTTTATATTATACCGTATTTTGTAGACAGGCGTGCGTTTTTCGTCTGCTGCACACAACTACGCAACGCATATATACACAAAAAGCGTAAATAAAAATAACTTGTACAAATACACGCAAACGAACGAGCTGTCAAATGCACTGTGTACACAATTTATCTCACACACACACACTCAAGCGCGTTATACTTTTTGTAATATCGTTCGTAAATTATGATTTTAAAACACTTTATTTCATACAAACGAACCGAAATTTTGCGATCAAAATGCGTGCCGGACAGTGGACGGGTTACGGATTTTCGATTTTCTAATATTTTTTTAATTCAAACGGCACTGCACAAACGAGAAACTACCAATTTTGTTGGCAAACAATCGTCCGTCGAATGCTCGTTATACGAAATCTCCGAGAATTGCCAAAATGGACGGCGTCGGCTTGTGCGCATTTCAGAGAGATACACGCACGGCTTGTGGAGAGTTGTGTGGCGTCACCTATGTGTGAATCGTGAACGTGTGTAACTAATTTTTATTGGGTGTTATTTAGGATTATTATTTATGATTTAGAAAATGTTTGTTACAATTAAAATGATTTGAATTTTTTCGTTTCTTAGAATGACGCATTTTGAGACAACACATATATATATATATATATTGCTTGTTCATTTGTGAGTATTTTTATAATAATAATAATAATTTATTCAGTAGCATATTTTAATGCTTTAAGTATACATACAATGTTTAAAATTAAAATATAATAATAATAAATGTATGTTATTATAAAATAGTACTAATACCTTTCTTAATAACTAAACCATCATTCTCACAGAAAAAAAACGTTTAAGTATAAAATAAAAGTAAATATGAAGATATAAATACATTTCCATACTCTATTGAAATCTAGTTATTTATTATTTATATGAAATATTATGAAATACATATATTCAGATGTGAATTATATAATTATTTATTATAATTAACATGATTTAATATTTTGTCATTAATTATTAACTAAAATTGAATACATGATTAATTTAAAATGTAATATTTAAAAAAGTATATAAACTATTAAATAATTGTCTATATTCAACAGCAATCAGGCTGGACACGAAGCATGAGTGTTCGCTTCGCACTACACAGTAGACACGGTAGCAAGAGACGTAAAACCAAGTAAACTAATCAAAAATGTATCGATCACTATCCGCTTCCCTAGAGCGCTTTATGTGTGAATAAACTCCTTCTAAATGTGATCGAAGCATAATCAATAATCATGACTGGGTGCGCCAAGATCAGTGCTGTCAAAGTTATAAAACAAATTCGAGTATACGGTCTTGTCAAAACAGAGTACGCCAGATAAATACCGAGTACGATACTTTGTTAAGTATATGTACATTGCGTACATGTATATGGTACATTTTATTCTAATTTTACTTTAAGGCCATTTTTTTCATTAAAAATATCTGTCCAAAAAATACCAAATCTAAAACATTGGAAACCGTGTTTTGTTTTTATCATTGAAATCAATTATTTTTATAATCTGATTGGCCAATAATATATAATAATTTCTGCAACATTTCTTTATTTCCCTGATGCATGATTTTGATAAAGTTTCTGTCATAATTATTGCCTTATTGCTCCTATGTATATATTTATCTAAGTTAAAAAAATTAACGAATTTTTAAATTTAATATTATTTAAATTATTGTCTAATATAAATTCACGTTTTATAAAATTTTGTAGAATTGTTTTAAAATAAACTTTTGCGAAGTCTGCATTTTTGTCTATAACGAAACTATTTTATATACATAATATTTTTTTAGCGGTGACCACTGTTCTAATATTCGATTAACAACACCTTCTAAGGCTAGCCATCTAGTGGATGAGGTTTTTAATATTTTTTTTGTTTTTATGTTAAAATAAGATTGCAGTTCCTCAACTTCAATTTGTCTTTTTGAACTATGCGCAAAAAAAACATATAAATTTCTGGACAAAATTTCAATATTGTCTGGTATATATTGCTTAGATGCAGCCGATGAACATAAATGTAGTGAGTGACAGACACACCCCATAACATATAAACAGAGGTTATGTTTTTCTTATACCACCCTTCGTACCCATCATAACACTGGCGTTGTCTGAAGCAAAACCAATTATATTGGTATTTGGAATTTTGTATTTTTGAAAAATATCATAAACAGCTTCATACATAGACTTCGCGTCAAATTTTTCTAATTGAAGCATACTAAAAAACGATCTCTAACATTACCGGAAACCGAATCATAAAACCGAAAAACTAAAACTAAACACTGTCTGTTGTCTCGTCCATTATAATGGAAAATGGAGAAACTCTGAGGGATGCAGCGATATTTTCTAAGCTTTCGTCGCACTTATTAGTAGTTTCCTTTACCTTTGATTTAACAAATTTAAGGTCTTTGACAATTTCTGAGTCTACCGCGACAGCTTTCACTAAGTCAATAAGTGGCGTAATAAGGGAAAATTGTAGATTATGTTCTAACAGAAACATAATCATTTTTAGTTTCGCTATTTTTACCCATTTTTTTTGCTGGTTTTGCTGCATTTACTTTTGGCTGTTTTTTAAGTTTTGCCAAGTTTGCGACGAGGCACTTTGTCTTCCCATGTTGTTCAATGTGCTGAATGTTGTTGCTTATACATGGAAGCAAACTTTGCAAAAGGCCTTTTTGTCATGTTCAACTAGCCATGTATGCTGTCGCATCCATTCTTTTCTAAATTGCTGCGATCGTTTTTCATTTTTTCTAAAAAAATATATATTTATATTATTAAATATAATACTAAATTTATTTAAAAGATATACTAAAATGGTCATATTAATGGGCTTGCGGTTCATCAATATCAACATCATATTGTAAATCAGTCTAAAAAGATATAGTAATTTATTTAAAAAAAATTAAATCCAAAGTAAAGGTAAATTACTCAAAGTTAGTTTTTAATGAAGATAACGCCGCAGACTCAGTGTATGTTAAGAAGCAGCAACATTTGATTCAATCGCATCCTTTATAAACATGTATTTTATAAAAAAACATATTAAAATTAATATCAATACATACATCGGTAATTTCATCCATTTTTCTTTTTTATATTTATTGCACAAAGTAATCACAAATTAACCAAAACTAAAAAAAATATTTGTCGTTCAACGTTCAATCTTCAATTTATACGATTAAATTAAGAAAAGGAATAACGATGTAAACAGAAGAATGACAAAATATAGAAAACGCACTGACGTTTTGAAGAATACGTTCAATTCAATATTTAGAGTGCGTTCGATACACAAAAATCGTCATTGGTAATCAGCTGTTCCCGGTTCAGGGCGAGACAGAGGCAAGTAAACAACCCCAAAAGGATAAATCGAGTGGTTCAAGAACCTTTTTTCGTGAAGGTGTGTTGTAAATATATATATATATAAATGTATATATAACGATTATCGTGTATAATGTATCTATTGCAGTAATGTTAATAGTTAATACACAAATTCACTAATGAATTTGGGTTATGCAGAGTGGTTAAGGGTAGGTTTGTAACTATGTACATATATGGTGTCAGTGTATAGCAAGTTTGGTGATATTGAACATTACGTTACCTACATGAGTGCAATAACTGAAATGTTAAGGAATGAATGTCCCGGCATCTTTCCAGATCGCTGGAAGACGTCTTATATCACACCCAAGTGGATCCAGAAGTGATATTTCAAACTACAGAGGGGAGCTATATTGCCTACTATAGCTAAACTCTTTGAGTCTTTAGTTTGCGATGTGATGACTAGTCGACTTAAAAGAACAA
>JANSTU010012834.1:0-15096 GCA_027564075.1 Bolitophila hybrida | reverse complement strand
ATTTATTTTTGACATTTGACATTTACGATTTGCATTTTTTTAATGCGCAAATGTCAAACTAACGTCAAAAAGACTTCGGAATGTAAATTACTTCTAAAAAGACTTCTGTGACTTCAAATATTTTAATGTGACTTCAAAAGACTTCGAGTACTTTTTATGTGACTTTGAGGGACTTCGATGTGACTTCAGGTGACTTTGATGTACTTCCAAGTGACTTTCGAAGTAAACGTACACTGACTCCAGTCTGTTTGCAAACCCCTCGAGAAAAACCACCCTTAGAAATGGCGGAATGTAGGTCGTGGAATAGCACTCTATGGCGAAAACCTTATGAATCACGCTTATGGAAAACAACCCCTGGGAATAGCAAATAGAGGGTCGTGGAATAGTACCCTATGATCAACACTCTTTGAATCACGCTTAGGGAAAACAACTCTTGGGAATGGCGGTTAGAGAGGGATGGCGAATAGTACTCTAGTAGTACGACGCCTTTTTGAACATGCTCAAATCCCGTGTTTTTTTTTAAATCTCTTATTTATTTATTCATTTTTATTTTGTTTCAATTTTTTTATGTATTAAAAAAATATATTTTCGGCAAATTGTAATTTGGCCAATTGTTTTTTAGCTAACCGGTTTTCGGCCATTTGTTTTTGGGCTAATTGTTTTTCGGCCAATTGTTTTTCGGGTCATTGACGGGGTACCAATTTTAGCTTGTGTAGGAGTGAAATGCAGTAAATAGTTAGTGGTTTTTGGTTCGTGGTGTGTAGTGTGAGTTACAACAGCGCAATTTTATTAAATTAACAATGTTTTTTTTTAGTTTATTAAGGTTTTGAATTGAAAATTTGAAATACAATTTCTATATTAACATTTGTAGCCACTGTGGACATATTCTAATTCAGAATGAGAATGTGACTTTATGACTTTGTAACCTAATGACTTTTTTAGAAAAAGTCACACGAATTATGCGAAGTCTGTATTCTAATTCGCAAAATGACATTTTAAGCAGAAAAAATACCTGCATTAGAAATAAAGGCAGTAATTATCGTGTTGTATTTTCAAATGAAAAGGCATGATCTACTTGCCGTCACATACTAATTAATTAAAAAAGTCCTATTAGGGAACACCTAAGATTCGATTAGCTTACTTTTAAATAACGACATTAATCGTTGTATTGTAAATATTTACAATTTCCATGCTAATGGTTGTTTAGGAAATATTTCTAAAAATTGAAATGAAATATTTTGCAAAAAATCATATACTCAATTAATTTAAAATGCGAAAAACACCTTATATTAATTAATTCAGCTCTCACATTCTCACAGCATTTCGGACCAATTAGAATACCAAAAAGAGAATATCTCACTTGAACTGTCAAAAGTCACGTGAGATTTGAATTAGAATATGGCCACTGGTGCGCATCAGGGAAGCGACTTAGGCAAATTATCTCAACATCAAACTATTGATATAATGCCAGTTCGATCTAAGCGTTTCAACGCTTTAAATTATTTTTACAGCAGTCCAGGAATAGAAGAATAGAGAATATTAATTTAGTTTGTCCGAAATGCTGTGAGAATGTGACTTTAAAAAGTCAATGACGATTTTCGCCGTGACTTTTGATTTTTGTTGGACAAAAAAACTGAACATGTCGATCTGCAATTTTTAACGCACGATAACGGTTCTTTAGAGTTGTCCCATGCACGGATCGCTACTCTGAGTGTGCACTCTATGTGATGAGCAAGAACAGAGGACAATTGTAGAAGAAGAAAAGAAACGTCTTGGTACATGTGGAAAAGTTTTGAGATTTTTTTTTTGGCAGAATTACCAACCATTTTATACCGTTACAGAAGTTCATCGATTTTGTTTTTCTGGAGAGCATTGTGAATATTCTATTTTTTTTTTATGAAGTTTGTCACATAGTGGATTTAGTTTCCTCCAATTTCCCAGTGAATGTGTTATTGGTTTTGGTATTTTTTTTTTGAACCATCAATTTTTACATAAACGTCACCAAACACACTGGATGTTTGCAAATTAGTGGTGATATATTTATATAGGCCAAGTTTTTGTACTTGCATCCAAGAGTCAAGGTCAGAAAAAGTGTGTATAAACTATTTAGGATTTACATTTTTTGGAATTGTGGGTTTGGGATTTGTCAACTTTCTGGTTTCCGAATTTGTGTATTTATGAGTTTGTGTTTGTGTTTTTATGAACATTGAGTTGGGTTGTATGTGTAATTGGATTTATGATTTTTTTTTGTGCACTGCACACATGTATATCATGGGAACAATTTATAAAACTGAATGTCCAGAGAAATTGTAGTAGCAGCAATAGGCCAAATAAATATTCTTGCCGATGCCTATGTTTGGCAAGAATAAAACCAACGTCGTATATAATATTATATTTATATTTAAGTTTAATAAAGCTAGATTATTTTTTGTAATTCGCGGTATAAAAAATCGGAATGTGACACGCGCAATTGCCAATGAGAGACTGTTCGTTTAAAGTCAATTTGATCTCGCTCGTTGTGATCGCCTAACGGGATATTTCATAAACGATTGATTTTGTGGACGTCTAGTTGTTCCAGTCTAGGTCGCTAAGAATTTTGCTGCGCAGAAGTGCGTGTTTTGTTGTGAAAGTTTAAGTGGAGATCGCTTAGTAGGTGTTCTTTCATAATTTCTTTGTTGCATGTATTGTTGTTTTTCATATAAAACTGAAAGTGTATTTAATATTACGTAATATTACGCCATAAAAAAAAACTAAATTAATTATTTTTAATGTTCAAACTTTTATGATTTTAAATTGTTAAAACCGGCTCCATTTTGATTATTACAATAACACTAACACATAAAACCTGCGGGCATATTCTGAGTGAGTCACTAGTGGCTAGTCACTTTGAACATCAACAACCACCACCAGCGGGCCACTCGTACTGGAAGCTCTATTTGCAGAGAAAAAGTGAGTTTTTTTTTAATCGATTAAAAAAAGTATAAATAATAATTTATGTAATTAAATATATTATATTAAATATATTTGTATGCAATTACTTGCCATTTTATTAGGTCTCTATTTATGTGTATAGAGCTCTAATGTCAGTCTTATCTGCAAATCCTTCATTGTTGATACCGACGAAATATTTTTGGTTGAATAAATGTATAAATACCTAAATACAGTCAGCAAGCAGTCATCATCTATTGTGTAGCAGGTGGCCCATTTTCTGTCCTACGGATACCGTTTTCGATAAAGTGACACACTTTTGAAAAAGTTAACATACTCACTCAGAATATCTGCGCTGGTCAGTAGGTGAGTTTAAATTAATTTTAAAACGAATAAATCTATGTTAAATCCGTCGGACAGAATTACAATTCGGTTTTTAACACTAAAACATATTACATATTACATAATGGAAGGAGGGAGGTGTCTCCGCCGTACTTCCTTGGCAAGGGATGCAAGGAGAGAAGGAGGAAGAGAAATAGGAAGAAAGGCTCAGAGGAAAGGGAAGGAGAAATTGAGGGTGCAAGGGAGTTATTACAAAAAGTGAAAGCAGGTGGTAGGAAGGGAGAAGTGTGGGTGAAAGTGGGAAAGATACGATACGGTCATTTTTTTAGGACATAACTTTTTACTTTGATTTGAAAAATATTTTGAGATTTTTTATGAAGAAATAAGCCACGTCTAAAAAAAGTTGCATTTCTACCTTCTTTGCTTTCTTTTTAGGAGCTTCTTGCTCCGCCCGGCTTAACCTGTGCTAATTTAAATCACTTGCCTAATTATCAGCATAGCAAAACCGTCCTCATTAAATATACAGGCTGTTAAATTTGCTGCGATTTTACCAATATTTGAGAAACCATTCACAGTTTTAGGACTAATTTTACAAATGATTTGGTTAAGACTCTCATTATTGGTTTTTTGCATTACCCATTTTCGCTAAACAAGAACGAACAATTTCAAAAGTCCAACCCTATGATGCTGGTACCAATAAAGAAAGGTAATAAAAAATGGAGAGTCTCACACAATAATATTAATATGTTGTACATTAATAAAAAATGAAAAAATTAACGTATATATAAAAAAGTTTTATACATCTTTTTGAAATGAAATTTAAAAGCTAGTAAATATTTCTCGAAACACAAACTTATAGCGATGACAATTAGGATGTTTAAATTGTCTCCAAACACGAGCTTTATCAATATAGAGGATATCATGACATTCTGTTGATTTGTAGAATAAGTAAGCTTAAAGCTTAAAAATCACGCCGCTAAAACGTGCATATATAGTTTTCATATTATAAAGAACATTCCGTATTCGTGGCGTCGCGTGCGGGTGTGCGCACGGGCTCTTTAACCCAAATCCGCGTATGGTTCATTACCTCAAAGTTCACTTCATGCATAATAACGTGTGTGATATATCGCTCTCGAGTGCCGCGCGCAAGATTCTGTGATAAGCATATTATTTTACATATATTGTATATATATATAAGACGACAATGGATTATCCTAGCATTATGGCATTATTATGCGCGTCGCAAAAAAGGAGTCGTCGAGAAGCTGGGCGTCCGCTACTCAGCACAGTGTTTACTTCGCATCTTCCCGGCGGCGGCCCAAATACACACACGAGCGTACGAAAACTGGGATTTACTGAGCGTGTTCAGTTTTTGTGAAGCCAAATGCGTCTCCACAGTACACACACATATACACATACAACAACAAAGTGCTAGAAAATTGCAGCAATAAATCAAATCACAGTATACGCGAGTGGCGAGCACTCGCTCGGGCTGAAGAAAGTCACAAATGTACCAGATTATCTGTGTGTGTGTGTGTTGTATCCCATAAGTCTCGTATATTAGTGGGTGGCGGGCGACCCACGGTGGATATAGAGTTTGAGGTGCTGTTTCTCGATAGCGCGAGCTCTTCTGGTTGTGTTGTTTCTCATTTCTCCGAGCCCGAGCATAAGCTAGCGCGCACAAGAAAGATGTTAAACGATAACAAGACGATGTCGCTACGCTTGGTGACAACAACGAATTTATTTATGTATGTCTTACTATGTGTATGTTTCTTATGTATGTTTTATGCTATACTCTATATGCACGCATTGCGGATCTGAGCCTGATCTGCGCTTGTAAGAGATTGACGTCGAGACGGTGCACCATTTGCGTGATTGATACATTTCTGTCTTCGTTTTATGACGCTTTTATGCGACGAACATAAACTTTTTGTTCCTGGTGACAAACTATTATGTGCCATGGGACGTTTATTGGCACATAATATTGTAGATTTACTATATTTTTATTTTATTATGTTTTTAATATTGTTATTTCTTGTTCGAATAGTTTGCTTTGCGCAACAGACTGATATATTTTTATAAATAACCCTAAAAAAACTCAGATAATGTCACAATTTTTCAACCAATTTTTCCAACAAATTTAATTTTTCGCTTTCTGTTTTGATCTTTGTATTTATTTCTAACGCACTTTCTTTATCTGATTTGGATTATCACTCTTCACACGATTATATGTACGATAGTAGAACATAGAGAACATGTACGTCATGGACGATGTTGTTATCACTCCGATCCAGTTAACGGTCGTTGAGAAGTCTGTACAGATACCCAACACCAACGGATACGAAAAGTGGACAAACAGAATGGCGAATTGGATCTGTATAGACACAAAAGAATAAATATAAATATTATATGTTTTTTTTTTGCGAAATTATACCATCTGAGTCTGCGTGACGAGCTTCTTAAAGCGAATTAGAGAGGTTGGTGTCCAGTCATTGGTATAAATGGTGGCAAAGTAGTACACGTACATAAGGAAGTGTACAAATGAATTCAAAAGAATCAGCAATATGGCATGACCACCTGTAATTATAATATCAATATAGATTCGGAAGTTCTAGGTGAATATACCTTACCTGGTGATTGTACAGAGATCAGGTAGGTACTAAAAATCATAACAATGTGGTGGGATGTATGCAGGAAGGTAACTTGTTTGTCCTTTTTACGCAGAATGAAGAAAATCGTCTCCAACAGATCAGAGTATTTGTTTAGGTGGTAACAATACGCTAGGTTGGCTGTTATCCGATCGATGCGTAAACACACGAGATTGTCGTTCCAGCTGTTTGCGTAAATGTTGATGCTATGGTATACCATAATTACGTTGACCACAGCTTGGACAGCATTGTAGGCCAGTAAAATTGGCCGAATACTGTATGGCTCACGATTTCTCATGTATTTGGGACCACATCGCAGTACAAAATAGAGGTAGCCGACAACGATAGAAATTGGGATCAGCGGTGATTCAGTCAAGGGAAAATCAATTAACAGCGTATCTGAGCAAACAAAAAAAAGTTTAATTATTACATATTTGAATATAAATAAACTGCACTAACTGCGCTGACTCTGAAAATTGCTGTACAGAGCAATCAGACGATTAACTATATTGGAAGACATTTCGATGGGGCCGCGTTTAGCAGGACGTGCTAGCACTTAGTTTAAAGCACAACGACACAAAAGTGTTCTTCAATTAATTAAAACTTTTATTTACTTTCGATTGCATCGAGCTAGCAAAACAAATACAATTATAAAAGCCATATACAATAACTGTTTGTATTGTGCGCATGACACAAAAACAAAAGACTGTAGCTAAACTCATTATGATTGCAAATTATCACGAATAAATGCATTTAAGTTTTTATTTGTAAATAAAATACGAAATAAAATACACATGTACGTATTTTGTTTTTATATAGTCAAAATGAAATTATTTATTAATTTTATGGATAAACAGTTCCACTTGGTTTGAAAGGGAACAGTTCAGATGCTCGAACGTTTATTTGCTCGAACATTCAATTTGATTTTTTTTACGTTTCTCTAGCGGATTTGCCTTTAACGAAGGAAAACTTCAAAATAGCGCGAATTTCGGCGTTAGTGAACTCCATGTTTACACGTTTATAACTTTTGAACGCAGTATCAGTCGTTTTGTAGATTATGTCAAGACCTTTCAAATGATGTATAGTATTGCCCGATACAAGCTCTGTAGCGCTTTGTACATAGCCGCGAAATTCAAAAGACAAAAACGCGGAAGGGATATTTTTGACAACCTAATATAAATTATGTTTATGTTTTGTATATACTCCAAACTTAATTCAAAATTGGGCAAAACGAAAAAAACTCAATAATTTTATGCGATTTTATAAATATAAGTGGGAAAAGAAATTTATCTCAATTAAATATTTAATCCTTTTTGTTCTACAACATCAATATATTATTTAAATAGAATTATAATATAATTAATATATGTAGTATATATGATTAATTTAAAAGACTAGAAATACTGTATATATTGTATAATATAGTACATCTTGCAACGTGAATCTTTCACGACGACCTTCTGAGTTCTGACTATCTATATGTGATGGTACAAATGTTAACATAAAGTGAAAGGAATCTTTAATAAATGTAATCCACAATTATTCTTCGATATTGAAAAAAAGAAACAAGAGCGCTCAAATAGAATTGCGTATTGCAATTTGCAGTTTGTAATGTTGGCAGCGTGGTAATGAGTTATGTTGCAATATCTAGATTTGAATTATTATTTAAAAAAAACTTTTTAATTGGGCCATAAAAATAATTATAACTTTTGGAGCACTGTGATTCCTTGCCTCGGTTCAGTTGGAATAGATATGGTTTAATAACTATATAGTTTAATTGGTGTCTCTGTCAAAAAAAGTACCGAAAAATGGTCAATAAAACACAAAATATTTATTATTCATTCATTCATTCATTTAAATTTATTATATTGCTTCAAAGTACTCCCCTTCCGAAATATCGACTGAAAACGGGGATCTCGAGGTGATAAATTGATTTTTATAAACAGACAAATATCGGCCAAAGTCAGACCAGGAGAATACGGCGGTTTTGGGGTTTTGGCATAACTGAGGTCTGTAAACAAACTTAGCGACAAAAATAACAACTACACTACAACTATAAACATAATCATGGAAGTTTAATGTTCAATCATATTTATAGAAAAATAAGGTTTGTTGGGTATTGTAACCGGCACGGATCCTGATCCTGATGTTCAGGCTAACACTTCTCGTTGTATCTGCAAGGAGCTGTTCAGGATTCTGTACTATAAAAACTTGTTGGCCTACTCCAAATGCTAATCACGACAAAGCTAGCTTCATGCGATTCAATGGTTGACTTTGTAAACAGAATCTCATTAAACGCACTCAAACTCAAAGGCGCTGATATGGAGATCAATAATGTTCACGATACGAGCTATTGAAAGTTCTGGGATATACCCCACACGCAGTGAAGGTAGTAACCAACTCGCATAACGTTGTCAACCATAGCCATAGCCGAGTGAGTTAACGCGTTGGAGGGCTGGGAGGTCGCCGGTGCGATCCCGGCCGGCAGACCGAATTGTTTTTCGAAGCACTTTAAATCAATCATCATAACATATACACACGCACCCTGTATAGGACAATATCCCGAATATAAATAGCATCATAGATCTCGGTGCATAGAGATATCTCAAAACTATGCGCATTTGTCCTGCAAAGTTGCTAGAGTCGCGTCAAGGCAAATTAAGACTCCTAAACATCGGAGATGTGTTGTTAGTGAGTAGCTCCAATAGGAGTAGCACAGCACATTAGCATGACCTGATCACTCGTGTGAACCCGTAATGGTCAATGAATCCGCTGTTCAACATCGCACACTGGCCCTATGTCCCACAAGGGATTAAAGAATCCAATGAGATGAGACATTTTTTTAATGCGCAAATGTGAAACTAATGTCAAAAAGACTTCTGTTGTAACTTCGAGTACTTATGATGTCACTTCAAAAGACTGCGAGTACTTTTGATGTGACTTCGAGGGCCTTCGATGTCCCGCCAAATGACTTTCGAAGTAAACGTACACTGACTCCAGTCAGTTGCCAACCCCTCGCATTTTTATGAGTAAATTTGTATTTAAAATTGGCAGGGTATATTAGTGAGGTTAAAGACGATCAAAAAACTTTAATTTATCAGGTACGTGAGATGGTATAATGTGAGCCAGTATAACTTTTGTTTTTATAAACATATTTTTGTTTGATCATTTTTGGTTATTTGACAAATATTTTATATACCTTTGCCACTGAAAATAAGAACAACACTGTATGTACGTTGTATGGTTTGACTGTTTTTTTACCTCACAGAATGTAGTTCCAAAAGTTGGCACTGTTTCTCGCCCACTTCGTTGGATGTTGCCTATGGCGATTTTCAGAGCTCAAATCAGAACACTGATTTCGTTTAGAACGCATTTCAGCTGTTCGAATGCGCAGTAAGCGATCTAAACTCAGAATCGATATGAATGTCACATAGATCAGCTGTCTTTAATTAATCTGTTATTAACATGTTTTTTTAAAGTCCAATTTTATTTAATATCATGAACATCATCAAAGTGTTTTCCCGTATATTTCAGCCAAAAATATACTATATGTAATATAATATATAGAGAATATACACACAACGGTCACCGATAGTTGAGCTCTGTAATGAAAAACGCTATAGCTTGCTTGCGTGTCGCATACACATGTATAAATGATATACATATCTAGTATATAGCATGGCTACTGATGTCAGCGCAGCGCCGCTCGTGTTACGAACACGAATAAACAATTGAATTTCACATTCTCGCTGGCTCTATCTTTTACTCTCTCTCTCTCTCTCTCTCTCTCTCGTCGTTTCTCTCATCTTCTTTTTGTTGTCTCTTTTTCTCTCATTGGCTCTACTTGTAAATCTGTTTAGTGAAACGAAATAATTTTATCATAATGAATATTGATTTCCTTTTCGAAAAATATAGTCGCCATTTTGTTAAATGTTTTATATTGATTTTAGTTGAGGTTATGTATTTATGTTAAACTGTTGTTTAGGATTTTTTTTTGTAATATGTTAGGGTCTTCACAAAAAGGTTTAATGAAAATGTGCAGTCAGTTTTTAACTCAACATAGAAGTTATAGTATATATTTATGTCAACGAGATGTTAGGTTACTTAAAAAATAAAAAAACGTAGTTAAGAGCATTACTTTGGGAATGTGACATAGCTTCGTGATTTATATTACAACAACAAAATTACACAAATACTATTACGCACAATAGTTATTTATTTAATGTTTGTTATGTTTTTAAAACAATTCGATCCATAGTATATTTATAAGATGACATACAATATAAATATTATAATATTTTTAAAATACAACAACATCTAACAGTTATTTTTATTTGTAACAGCCTTCTGTCTGGAATTCGAAGAAGGAATCTCTGCTATGGAACGCCGATTCTATGTCAAGACTTACCCAAATGTGGATATGGTAGTATCTCGACGGATCCACTGTACAGCATGCAATACACATATCGGTTGTGCTCCGGCCAGTGAATCGAACTTGCGTATGCATCCGTTGCTCCATGTGACTTACTGCAAGAAATGTCATAACTTCTATAACAGCGGTGAATTCGATCGCGGCGAAGATGGCAGTGAACTATTCTGTCGTTGGTGTGGTCAAGGCGGTGAAGTTTATTGTTGTTCCAAGTGTCCGTTTGTATTTTGCAAGAAATGTATTGTTCAGAATCTTTCGAAAACCTGCGTAAATGACATTTCAAACAATGACAATTGGAATTGCTTTAGCTGTTCACCGAAAATTATGTGGCACCTACGTGCTCAGCATTTTGCTTTGGTCAATTATCTCGAAAAGAAAAAGAAGTAAGTTAGAAATAGATCGATTTAATAGAATTTGTCTGATCTAAAATATTTTTTTTCCCAGACAAATCTTGGCTGAAAACACCAACGAGGACAAGATCTATGAACTGATGAATCATGATCCAAGTATTTGCTGTAAAAGAGGACGATCATTGAAAGGTGATTCGAAGAAGAAACGCACTCGTGCTTTGGTTAGTGACGAAGATGAGGAAGATAATAACAGTACCGATCATTCTCCATTAGCCAAGCGAAAGACTAACGAGGGTTCAGCCATTTTGCCAAATCTAATTACGTACAACAAACAAAATAAGAAGAAAAAGAAGAATGACGATATTGTTTGTACGCCCGACATTGTCAGTATGCTTAATGATGCAGAAGAAGAAACTGTTTCTGCACCTGTCAGCACTGCAATTGTAACACAAGAACCAGTGCCACCATTGGTAATTCGAAATGGACAACGCTTGATTGCACCAACACCAACACAAACTGTAACTACACTTCTACCAGCATCAGCAGCAGCAGTAACACCAACACCAACACCAACACCAGTTTTCCACACAATAAATGGTTATAGGATTGATCTAAACCATGCCTCACAACAGGATTCATTCCGATTGCCAAACGGAAGGCTGATTCAGGTCAAAAAACAATTAAACCCTACAACTGTAACAACCCAATCTAATTCACAACCAAACTTTCGTCCGGTCTATTTAAACGGTTTACCAAGCATTGGAATGAGACCAATTTCTATTTCTAGCGCACGTCCTGCGACATCCACCTCAAACCAATTACGATATAACGTAAATTCATCAAATCGAAGCCATCAACAGCAGTCTGCTTTACAGTTACAACACCTTCAACAGCAGCAGCAGATCATGAATTCCATGTTGGCAGCACCAACACCACAACAGACAACACGTATTATACAACAACCCCGCGTACTTAATACTCGAGTTCAACGTCCTCAACAGCAGCGAATGCAACAGAATATGCCACCACCATTGCTGCAAATGAGTTCAGCTCAAAACATTAATATGAATGCTGCCACAATTACTTCAGCAATTGGTGGACCACAGATGCCACAGATCCGTAATGTGTATCCATCCACTCCAGTTGGCTTAGCACGTACACAGCTGGAGGCTCAGGTGCACGGTGGTCAGGAAGTTTGTCAGCAAATCTTTGGTAAACTAAATACGTTGATGATCTCAAATCCATACAAAAATGCATCCTCCTACAATGACGTAAAAGAGCTTCACATTCACTTGTCCTATCTGATTACCTACTGTATTGGACGTTTCAAGACACTGCAAGAACGATGCGAAGAAGACATGAAGAAATTGGATAAAGCTAACAATGAGGCTAACCGAATTTCGGACAAGAAGAATAAGTATACAAGTTCTGAGGATGACTTGCAAATTGTTGAAGCACCAGCAACATTGATTGAAATCGATTCGGACGAAGATGACGAGTCATTACCGACTACAGCATCAACCGAATTATCGAAAACCCAAGAAGATGAAAGAGTTAATGTACATGAATTGAACTCGGACGATGATGCTCTGGAGATTCCAATGCCACCAGCTTTGACACCTTCACCTATTGCAGATATTGTCGATCCAAAATTACAAAAAAAAGTTTGCGTGACTTTGCATCGCATTGAAGAGACGAGTGAGGATGGAAAGCAATTAATGTTTAAAATTCTTAAGAATGTACGAAAATCTTTAAAAGTGTCACTATCCGAGGATGAAGGGTCCGAAAATGAGAATATTGGTAACATAACATTGGATTCAACTGCTGATGTTATTAATATTTTAGAAAATGATAAGATTGATGATGCTCCAATAACTGAAGTCGAAGATATTGAGAAAAACCAAAATCAAAATGTGTCTGATATCAGTGAAAATGAAGAATTGAACGAAACCGACAATCGCAAAAGTACAAAAATAAAAACCAATGAAAAAAAATCTGACAAAGAAAAAACTACGGAGAATGTAGAAAATTCCGTTACACTAAGTTCTGATGAAGAAGAGACAGAAATATCAGCTAAAGGAAACGATCTCGTTACACTTAGCTCCGACGATGAAGTAGAGACAGAAACACTGGCAAAAGTAGCAGAACAGCCAGATAAAATTATCAACAACGGTATGGATTTGGAAAGTTCTGACGAAGAAGATTTGTTAACTCCGAATACGGACGTGCCTACGTCTGTGAGCTCCAACGAAATTACATCGACTACAGAAAAGTCACTTAATGATGAAACTGTCACTGTAAGTTCTGAGGATCCATTAGCAACCGCACTCATTGCCGAAGATCCTGAAAAGAGTGACAATTCGATTGCGGAAACATCCGCAGTAAATAACCAAGATGACAAATCGGTAGATTCTGAAATTGATGAGCTGGAAAATATCTCATCACCGGACAATTTTGCAGATATGTCAAAGAATGGCTACAAACACGATCGTAAGCTATCGACGGACGTCGATCAAATTGATGAAACTGTTTTAAACGGTTTGGGCGAGACCTCTCTGGAAGATGTGGTCGCTCTACTAGCAACCGTATCAGATGCATAGGCTACATATTGTTATTCTTTTATTGAATGAAATTGTTTTACTTCGAAAACAAAACAAAAAAAAATGCTGAATTATAGTTTTTTTAATGTTTAATTTAAACAAACTTGAATTACATTTTTTTTGAAAATATTGTACATTTTGATATTGTATTTGAATATTTTATTTAAATTAAGAATATTTCGTTTTAAGAGACTCGTCGTGTTTTATTTCTGTTTTTAAGACATTTCAAATCTCGACATTCCAATGTCCATGATATTTACCTTTACGCCCGTCGCGTTGAGCGTGAAGCATGTCGAATTTATCATATCTGAATGCATTTATAACCAGCTCGTAAACATTATTTCTGCAATTCCATTTGATAACTGGTGCAGTGTATTAATTCATGTTTATATATTATCACTCAATTTGTGATCTCACACCCAAAGGCAGTACCCGAATCACGAATTACTAATTAATTATAGCAAATTTATTATATGCGTCATATGTATTGTTATTACGTGTTGTCCAAGGTTTTGGTTTATATAGGATTTATTGGTGAATTGTGCGTTGTATAACATACTGGGGCTCGTAAGTGCATGTTTATATTACCATTGACAATATAGCAAATTTTGAAAGAAATTATTTGTAAGTATTTCAGAGAGACAGCGCAAGTTTCTACCGAAATACGACGAAAAAACTACAGAAAACGACTGTATGAGACCAGAGAAGCGGAAGCGGTGGTTGTTTTAACAGACGTTTAAATCGCAGGCCTCCCACACCTCATTCGGTTTTTCCTTCTTTTCACTAAATCTCCTTTTTTTTCAAAATTCGCCTTTTTTAGTCAAAATCCTTTTTTTTTTGATATGAAAACAATATATTTTCTTGTAAAATGAAAATAATGTAATAATGCCATTTAACAAAATCAATTCCAGCCCTTTTTAAGGTTAGCCCAATATCAAATGTCAGAAACTAAATGTAAATATCTGGTGCAATTTGGATTGGGTGTGTAATGGAAAACCTAAAGGAAGAAGGAAGGAAGGTAAACCATTTACATTCAAATTTGATGAAACGACAACTGTGCAAGTAAAAAAGCAATACGATGCATTAAGTATACAGTACGAGTCAATAACCTTTAAAAAATGTCAATCATTATTGTGGCTCATTGTGCGGTGGTCATTGCGATGCCTATAACCTTGAAGAGCATTTTTTCGAGTTTGGCCTAAAGCTTGAGTGGGATGTAAAATGTCCATATGTCAATAAATCATTTCAAAATACATTGAAAACCGATTTGAAATCGATTAACAACAAAACAATATTGAACATTGGAACGTGTAATTTACATCCCATACATACAGCTTACACTAAAAGTCTACAAAAGTAAAAAGATCTACTTTTCAATCTGATGGAAAATTTTGTAAAAACTAATTCTTTATATGACGGTATAAAAAAAATACAGACTGCTAGGTTTTTGGGAAAGTTAACCTTAAAAATAGCAAATTGATAAAATCTATTCACGAGATAAACTCCGGGACAGAATCAAAAAAAATTATCGCCAAGCTTGAAACCGACACAAATCTTGAGATCGTCAAAAAAGAGAGAAAAGAGTGTTTCATACCTTCAGAGCCATTTGCCAACGGAGTCTGATTTTTTTATTGATGTGCAGTATATACATATATATACATCCTGAAAAAATTCAAAGCTAATAGGTCGGCTGAAAATTTCGTATCGTTTCTATGAGAGGGAGCCACTAGTACAAAATCCATTTTGTTTTCATATAGTACCAACCTTCAAAGGATGCGTGTATAAATTTCACAGCTGTC
>JANSTU010012823.1:0-15097 GCA_027564075.1 Bolitophila hybrida | reverse complement strand
AGTTATGAGTCTATTTTTAAGCGTTAAGTACATGTCGTTATCTGGTGGGTTACGTACAATATCACTCACCGAGTCGAATACTCTCTATACTGCCAACGATGGTGTAATATTTTGTCCGGTCCAGAATAAGTTTATTCGTTATCAACTGGGCTTCCAGTTGACAAAACCAAAGCGCAGGATCCGCAGGTATTTTTAATGAAACTCTCCCGATCTCTCTGTCATTTTCATCTTCGACATCTGGTGCATGAGAAAGTCAGAGCCTATAATTGGTCTGGATACATCTGCGATGATGAATTTCCAACCGAATGGCCTATACGAAGAGATATAGCGTTCCATATGTATTAATCTTAGTTTTGTTGGCTTGGAATTGAAAAAAAACCTTGAATTCTGTCTTTATATATAGCTTTTTTATTTAGTCATCATAATAATATTGTTTCTGTTATAAATACACACAACTTAAAATATTTGCATTTTATGTATAATAATTTTAGTCTATTTGTCTTAATCTAAGTATATATATATAGTATTTGTATTACAACAACAACTCAGAATTTACATATATTTTGTCTGTCACTACAATGCTTATATATTACTGGTTTTCTGTGTTTGTCTGTTAAATATATTGATATACATGTTTTTAGAAGCTTAAAAAAACATTTGCGAAGTAAACGATTTCTTGTGTCTTGTGAAAAATATATTTAGCTGAAATGTATGTTGTATATAGCGTTTTTTTTTTTTTTTTTTGTTCTCTATGGTAAATATATAGTTTGTGATAATCTTGTGAATTACGAAGCATATAATTATTGACATTATACAAGCCTCAATTCGCACCTTATATTCCCATGTCGAATGAGTTTAATATCTCCCTTAGCTCTCACAGTCTCCCTCTTAATATTTTAGAACACAACGCGATTTGTTTGTAAATCATCAAATTTATGTGAATATTTCATACGACAAAAAAAAAATATACAAAATTTGTTTTATTTAAAAATTGTAATTATCACAAAAATGGTTTTATTAGCAATATTAGTATATAGACAAATATAACTTCTATGGAATCGGAGCCGAGGTTGGTTTGTTAGAATCTTTTTTAGAGACAAGAAAACCTAAAACTGCGTCAAGGTGAATTATACTGTAAAAAAATATATAAAATATATAGGTATGGTATCGACGTAGTTCGCGTTTATGAACGGGTGGGCATGGAGGCATCTGGCTATTATAAACATAAGTTTCTGGATTGGGTCTTTTCAAGTTATGTAAAACTTAACACTGCAGAGAAAAAAAAGTAAACGATAAACTAAGGACGAAAGGCACACGGAACACGCACAAAGTATTCATTAAATTTTTGTCTACAAACACGAAGAAGCTCTTCTTTGCGTTCGGGTTTTTTTTTTTCTTTTTTTTTATTCCAATCGTTTGTCGTGCGCCGGCGATGCGTGGCCAATCGATGGCGGCGTTATGGACGACGTGTGAATATCTCGCATGTGACGTGGCGGTGGCATTGCAGCTCGACAGGCTTTTAATCTAGCTTCCATGATCTACAAGAAACATAACGGTGGTCAAGAGGTGTGGCAATATTTTGTGATGACAGAAAACAGTTATTAAAAAAAATAAAATAAGCAAATCATGGCGTGAAATAAAACAAAAAACGAAAATCCACTCGAAATCAAGTGTTTTGTTTAACAATTTAATGCGTAACTAACGTTTACATCACTTGTCTTGTTGAGAAGCACTTACACAACATGTGCAGCTTCACAATCACTGCTAAACAAACAAAATTAAATCATTGTGTAAATATTTAAAATAATTATTATTGTTAATTCGAATAACATTAAATGGCATCATAATAATAATAATAAACGATTTATTGATTTAGTGTGTATTTGTTTACCGCTTCGATTTTTACTGCTTGGCAACTTGTTATTTTTTTTTAGAATGTACATCCTAGAGACGTTGTCATGCTTGTTTTGCAACATTGTTTGTAAATGCTCATGCATTGACGGAAATAATACTGTTAGTACTATTGATTTTATAGAGATTTTAATGAAAATGGCAAGAAGATACTTCAGATTTTGGTGTCTTTAGCACCAGCATTATTTTGAACTATTTTATAGGTAAAAGCTAGAGAATAGAAATGTCAAGAGAAATTGAAGCCTAGCTGGCTTGTTTCAGAATTCTAGAAAAGCTGCCATATTTGTTTATATCTAATACACAATAGTCGTCGGTAGCTTATAAAAAATAACAAACACGTTTCGAAATACAAATTAACAAAAAAAACCCAAAGACTAGTACAATTAAAGTTCACAAAATAAACAACATAATTCATAATATAATGCAAAGAGTTTTCTTTTCTAATAACGTAAAGCTATGGAATAATGACGGACGGACTGCAATTCGTTTTTGTATGATTGAGCAGGTGTGGAGCGGGCTGTGTTCGTGAATGTGGTGTAGTTTCCACGTTTTCGGATGGTGAATCGGCACTGTGGGCGTCATTAGGATCTGCGGTTGTGTTGCCCCAGTTTTGATTGCTTGCCGACAGCACCGGCGAGATGGCACTGATCTTTTGACTAAGTCGCTTAAACAAATTTGTCGATGGGCTCGACGATGTTTCGAGTGGCGGTAAAAACGAGGGTCGCACCAAGGCTGGCAGACGACTCGGACATACACAACGAAAATTATCGCAACCAGAACACAGGAGCCTTTCCAACTGAAATAAGGACGTGCAACAAAAAAAACTTAAATAAACAAAAAAGGACTAACTAGACTGCGCAAACAAGCAAGACTTCAAAACAAAATTATCCCAGATTAAGCTTAGCAGACTAAAATTGCACTTATTTGACGCCTGCGATGTACTTACATTTACTTTTCGTAGTAGTTCGGCCACAAGATTGAGCGCCGATAGTCTCGAACTGGCTGTCATTGCGTTCCCATTCAAAACATTCTCAGAATCTGTGAATTGGAAAAAAAACAAACACATTGAACATTGAACAGAGATATAAATTAGAAAACAATTTCTATAAACATAATGTTAATGAAACGCTTACAAGACGTGCCTTTTTATAATACCATAATATCCACATTTAAAAAGCATACAGAGAGATAAAACAACAGTACAAAACAGACACCAAAAAAAAAACCCAACTGAACCCTAAAATAAAAACAGGATAAACTATCACAAATGTTTATTTGTTACGTCTCTCTCTCTTTTTCAACGATTCTACAAAATTGCTTATACAATTCTTTAATGTTACTTGGAACATTGTTGGCCTTAAAAACCACAATACTGAAGGCGAATGTGTTTAACGGTAAAAGAAAAATATAGCTAATTATATTACGTAATACCTCTAATTTGCATCACTAAGTTTTATCACACCTTCGAGTGAATGATTGAGTAATCATATTTGATATTCAATTTAGAATTAGTATTGATTTTTTTTTAATATATGGTGGTATTTTTGTTTCGATCGCGTCCATTTCGCGATCTTTGCAAGGCACGTCTTGCAAATTTAAACGCTAAACTAAGCTTACGTTTGAGTGGATGTTGTTGTGTTGTTGCAGTTTTGTTGGTATTGCTTGCCATGTCAACGGTTTGCGTCTCATTTTCTGTGTGCTCTCCATTCTCGGTAATGTTATTCGTCAGTGTCTTATCATTTGATGACCGACTATCCGTGGACAGTGTTTTAATATTTAGCTCTTGTTTCAGATCTATGCAAATCAAATATTTATAATTATTGTTCTTTTTGTGTGTTTTACTGAATATACCTCTCGTCTCGTCCATTAATCGCTGTAGTTTAACTTGCAACATCTCCTTTTCGTCTACCTCCATTTCAAGGAGGGCATTCTTCTCGTACGCCACATTGAGCATTGCCTCAAATCCGGTCACGCTCTCAGTGACCACACGATGAGCACGTTCTAAATCATCGTTCCTCTGTTCCAGTTCACGTGTATACGTTTTAAGACGATCCTTTTCGTCTGCTATCGCATTCTGTTTGATCTCAAGCTTTGTATAATCTGACTCGTAGTTCGATACTTTTTTCTAAAAATTAAAAATTTAATTAAAAACAACTTAATTATGTCTGCATTCCAAAGCAATTACCCGTAACGATTCATTATCAGCTTGTAATTGATTCAATGCACTCTTTAGATCTCGTATTGTTTTTTCTCGTTGCTCCAAGGACGTTTCGAGTTCGGCCTCGAGTTGACGCGAACCCTCTGTGAAGTCATCCATTTCCTGCTGTACGTCCAAGTACCTACAAAAACCAATACAGCCGTTAACATTGTATCACTAGTCCTCTACTAGAGACACTTACTCTTGATAGTACTTCCGAGCCTGATCTTTCCAATGACAGCATTCTTCTTCGATACTATTAAACTTCTGCGGAGTCTCCATATTTTTTTCAAAACACTGAGTGCTCCGTTTATCTAAAACACGTATACGGATGCCAACCAACTAGGGGAACATCACTTTATGGGATGTATGGATGGGCGGGTTTTTGTGTACACAAAAATGTCAAGAACAGGGTCGTTTAGCCAATTTTTCGTAGGCAAATCACAAATCGCTCTGCTATCTTTGTCAATTATAGAAAACGCGATGCGACTCGTGCGTCATTATCAAATGTCAAGCGAAGGCAAAGTTTCGAATGCGATGCAAATGCGCTTGGCAAAAAGTAACGCAACCGCATGCGCAACGGATTGTTTTCGAAACTTAACGAAAAATTACAGGCGTTTGGTTCAGTGCATTGAGCAGATTAGTTTGATGTATTTTGTGTATGTCTCAATTTCGCGTATGTACAAATTTCATATGAGTATGATTAGAATGGCATAAATATTACTAACAATATAATAATATTATGATTAGAATAGCATAAAGATTTGTAACAATGTAATAGCTAGTTTACAATTTATTTGAAATAAAAATATATTCATTTGTTCTTACCTAATTAAAATTATTTTCAGATTGTGATCACACACAAAAAAAAACACACCTTCGTTATGTTTTGAACTTACAGTCACGGTTTTCGAAATAGCGCCAAAGTTCATTCTCGACAAGTGTTTCTTTTGCGGAGCTGTATTGCTTGAATGACATTGTGTTCCTTTTTTTCCTTTATAATATGTGAATATCTTCATATCAACACAACAATGTAGCAAATGCGTTGGAATTTTCATCTTGAAAATCAAAAAAACAAAGTGAAGACACACGCTGTAGGTAACTCAAACAACACTTTTAACATTTATATTTTCAAATAAATGCGCTTACTGTATTTTTTATTGTTCTTAGAATTTAGTATTTATATTTCAATATATCCGCCATTTGCATCGTAACAATAAGAACGCATTGTTTTCTCATCGGAAAAGGCAAGGAATACTTGTTGTATACAAATATGACATCCCAAACATCTATGCCGCGTAAGACACCGCCTCAGTTGGTGGCACGCGTCTGGCATATAGTGCACAGAGTGATTGATCGAAATCAAAATGTAAATCATGCTAGATTGTCCAGTATTATTGGAGATAAGCTGTGTGCAAGCCCGAAAGGTGCCTCTTTACTACTGAACAATTTAACCAATGATGGACTGCTCGAGAAGATGGAGAACCGAACATATGCCATTCCAGAGTACAAAAGCATAAATGTAGGTTTTATTATTATTATTATTATGTTTGCATGCACAAAAATAAGACATAAATTACATAAACATAATTCGAACAGATATTCGGATCAACGGACTGGTACTGCTTCGAGTGTCACAAACCAGGTGATGTCCAAAAATGCTCAGACTGCCCACGCGTTTTTCACAAAAACTGCAGACGCATCGACTTGGATAAATCTTTAATACCGTTGCAGCAACATCCAATTCCAGCAAATATAGCAGCAATGTACATCGAGGTTCATGGGTAATTTATATAATACAAATATGTTCGTTTTAACAAAATGGAGTTATATATATATATATTTATTAAACAGCATTAGCCATGATGAGTTCTATGAGGGTCAGCAATTAAAATACCCTTTGATTTTATCAAATGAAGAAAATCTCTGTACAGTATGTAAACTCTTGCAAACGGCTGAACCATTTAAACAGGTTGCCTCCAGTGTTAAGGAGTTAAATTTCTTACTGTCTTTTGCAATGCAACGTGTAAAATCTTGGGTAAGTCTACTATATAACATATTTAATATATATATATATATAGCATTTATTTATGTGTTCCATTATTGTAGCTGGCTCCTGATACATTTTCAAGTCTCGAAGACAAATCATTATTTATTCCCAATAATGATCTAAAAATATTGATCAAGTTATTGCTGAAGAAATGTGTAAGAACATCCGATATTGTCAAGAAACTGTCGAACAACTACTATACAAGCGTAGCTGCGTTCAAGTGTGATCTTCTAGACATGCAACATTGCATCGGTATTCTACGCGGAGGTAAGTTTTGTTTCTGTACATGTAGTTTTTATTAATCCCAATTGAATTAGTTGACAGCGCTGAGTATGAAGCAGGACATTATCTTGTACTAGACAGTCTAAGAGAGCTCAAAGAGATGGCTTTGTGTCGCGACTGTTTCAGACACTCGAACGACAAGTTGGATGAAATGTGGTTCTGTAAACCTTGCTCAATACAACATGAGCTGGTGTTTGCTAAGCAAACCGGATTTTCCTACTGGCCTGCTAAGGTATGTTAACCTGTCAGAAAATAATAGAGACACAAATTTCATTTTTATCTTGCAGGTACTTAAAATTACTGGCGATATATACGACGTGCGTTTCTTTGGTTCCAATCACCAGAGAGCGTTTATTAATAAAAAATTTGTTAAGCCAATAAATACAAATAAGACTGCTTTAAATTTAAAAAAAACTGTAACATTTCGCAAAGCTATGGAAGAGTTGGCCCAGCATGAAAAAATGCTGGCTACGATGTCAGCGGATATATTTACATTCGTGGAACCGGAGACTGATAACAATGAGAAGAAAACTCGTAAGGTTTTAAAGGCTAATCGAAAGGAGAAAAAAATCCGTCCATTGTCAGTGGAACAAATTAAAGAAGCAAACAACAATTCAGAAGATGTAGCTTCGTCTCCTCTAAAAAAAATGCCAGCAAAGCGAATGGTGCGAAAGGAGAGCACTAATATTAGATACAAAGAAGCCGCTAAACGCATGCGTTTAACTAAAAAGGTTTTTCTTATATTCTTATAGACTTTTTTTTAAATTTAATTTGAAATGTAATTTATTTTAGGAGGATGCTTTAGCAGAGATGTCAAATGAACAAATTGGTATGAAGAAAGAAAAAATGAGTTCGATGGTATGTATTTCCTTATTTTGCATGTACTCATTTAGGGAAATGTAGTAGAACGATGTCTGTAAAGAGTTTCGTGTCGAATTGGATGATTTTTGGACAAAAGTACACTTTAGGAATTACGAGATTTGGCACCAACCAACCCTAAGTATCAACATTTTCTTAATGGGAAATCACACGTTAAGTGAGCCCCTCAAGTTTGACAATATTTTTGGAAAAATGTTATTTATGGGTGGAACAGAATGGGAGGGCAGACGATAGATAATTTAAATATCTATCACATTAAAATATTGATAAAATCCGACAACCTTTAAGAGAGATAGGGGCAAAACACATATTATGGTCAATGTCAATTATTAAATGTAAAAGGGTGGCACCAACAGCCAAACAAAATTTAGGTCTGTAGAAGTTATACTTTAGGCGTGAAATAACACAAAACATGGAATTTTACATCTAAACATTTTTTTTGTTACGCCAGTTCGAAATAGGTCTAATATAAATTTGAGAACATTACAAAATATGTGCAGATTAAAAAAAAAATATAAAAATCATGGCAAAAATGCAGTTTTAACGGGTTTCATAAATCATGTATTACATTTTACTGTTGAAATGGAGCGATAATTTGTGAAAAAAAGTCAAAGTTTTAGCATGCTCACATTTTTGTTCCGGTGAGCTATTTGAGCATTATTTTGACACATTGTGAGAAAGCATTGTCTGTGCCTCCATCAACAGTTTTCAAATCTCCGATATAGCATAATTTATTAACAATCTAAACGTGTTCGCCATTACTTGGATGGGCACTCGTTTACTTGCCTTCTTTGCGTTGATCTAAAAGCCGACTGGGCTTGCAGACATCGCAAGATTCTACAGCATTGAGTCGACATCTTTGATGTGCTAAAAAACAAGCATCGTCAACGTTTTCAAGGTCCCAAACGCCTTTTCAAGAACGTCATATAACACTGCGATAACTAGCAGGGACGAGAGAAGGCAACCTTGTGGCACTCCACTATTCACGAAGAAAATGTCATGTAAGACGCGACAAGAAGATTATCTTGGTAGGTACGCCTCGGCGTTGCACTGCCGAATCGCTTTTCTGTCGACGCTGTGGAAAGATTTTTCGAAGTTGTCGAACATTGCGTACACCGGGGATCTCAACTAAGTTGATTGTTCCATAACGATCCGTATGGTTGAGTACCAGTCCGCAAGTAGTTCAAATAATATTTACCGAAAAAATAGGACCGAGCACGCTACTGTTGACTGTGTAAAGAGTTAATCCGCTACCGTGGTACATTCCTTACGTGGTAATAAGCAACACGCTCAAGATTCCACACGCATAAAAACACAATATTTCGCCTATATTTTATATTTTAAATATCTTATATACGAAATCTTATTTTTTAAAAGCAAATCTGCACTTCCTTTTGTTTGGGTTTTTTGATTACACTTTTATACATATTTCATATTTTGACTCTACATTTTTAAATATTTATTAAATAATTCCTAAAAAAAATTAATAAAATCAAAGTCCTAAAAATCTACAAAATTAAAAATTATAAGTAATAATAAATAAGTCAGAAGCAGAAATTCGGTTGGACATTTTGTTAAAAAAAAATCAACAAAATGTCAGATTTCTTTCTCAATTTAAAGTTGTGTCTGTGCAGCCTTGTTATATTAGATAATTTTCGTAAAAGTTTTGTATTTAAAAAAAATATATATATATTTATATAATGTTGTGAAATTGCTCCCTTCCGCCTTTTTGTCTTTTGAATTTCGCGGCTATGTACAAAGCGCTACAGAAGACCTGTGACGACGAATACCGATCAAATCATGAAAAACATCGAGTTAGATTGGCATGTGACATCTCGTGACATCGCCCAGGAGATGGGAATTAGTCACCAAACAATTTTAAACCATCTGCAGAAGGCTGGATACGAAAAAAAGCTTGATGTTTGGGTGCCGCATGATTTGACGCAAAAAAAACCTTCTGGACCGAATCAACGCTTGCGATATCCTGCTGAAACGGAACAAACTCGACCCATTTTTGAAGCGGTTGGTGACTGGCGACGAAAAATGGATCACATACGACAATATCAAAGGAAAACGGTCGTGGTCGAAGGCTGTGTGTTTGGTGGGATTGGATCATCCACTTTGAGCTGCGCCCGTATGGCCGGACGCTTAATTCTACCATCTACTGCGAAGGGTGTAGTGTTCAACCAGGACAACGTTAGGCCACACACATCTTTGGTGACTCGTCAGCAGCTACGGGAGCACGGATGGGAGGTTTTATCGCATCCACCAGATCCAACAGATTACCGAACAAAACGGCGCATATTTGAACTACTTAAATCCGATCACTCTAACTCTTTTTATAAAGCATTGAATAAAGAGCAAAAAAGCGGACGGAAAAAAAACAAAACTGCTTACCAGACATAACTTTTAATTTAGACAGATATCTAAAAAAACCTAATTTATAATATTACAAAACATGTTCTGGCATAAATACAGTATAGCTCCCAGCTCTATACGTGAATTTGCCACTATTTACCTTAAAGAGGTGCCATCAGAGGGGTTAATGGGATTTTATGGGTTCATGTTATCAATGGATAAATAATTTTAATACTTACCATATAAAAAAGATAAATCGGACTACCTTTTAGGGAGATAGGTGACAAAGGGTATTTGTTTATATATGAATGTATATTATGAGTTGGCGCAAACAGCAATACTATCTTTAGGTCTGTAGAAATCACACTTTAAATTGTAATTTAAAAAGTAATACATAATACAAATACACTGTAAATCTATTTAAATTCAAAGTTGGCGCGATTTTTAGTTATTTAGCACATGCTTACTGATTTTTTTTATGTGTAAAAGTGGTTTTCTCTTCTCTTCAAGATAACTTATCTTGAATTGAAATTGCGGAATCGCTATTTGTCCTTTTTTATTTCAACAAAAGTGCATTTTAATTGAAGAATTAACGTGTAAACTTTTAAATATTTAAAGGAAAAATACAAAAAAATAACTCAATTTTGATAGATTTATAATTATATTAGATTTACTGTCTTTTTTGTATTTTTCACATTTTTAACTTTAAACTAATGTAAGTAAACTAAACTAAGTATAAGGCTGCTACCACCAAGATCTGTGTGACAATGGAGGTTCCATACTGGTTCAAGCCTAACACTTCTGCGCACACCATTGTACCCTCTTACACAGTAGCATTTCAAAAATATTAGATAAACCTAATATATCTTTATTCTAGCGGCGATGTATAGGACTTGAGCACCATCTATTTTAAGGGCTACTTGCTTCGGCATACTCTTTAGCGGATTACGACTTCCATGTCCTCCGTCTTGCTGTTTCAAGCAACCAACGCCTTTCATTCTTCAGTTCATCAGTGGCCCACTGGATAAGATAAGATTATATTATGCAGTTCGGCAGAAAAAAACTTTAAAATTCAATAACTCATGAATCTGTGCAGCAATTATAAAAAAAAAAACGGAATATGGAAGTAGATTTATTTTATGATTATTTATTCGAAAAAACAAACATTTATTTGATTTTGACAAAGTTATCCAGCCTTTTGGGAAATCCCTCCATCAGCCGCTTTCTTGTAGTCTCTGTTACCATCCTGGTGCCTGCGATCCATCGTTTTTTGAAATCATCAATGTCCTTGGCTTTGGTATTCGTCGACTTCAATTCCCTTTTCACTAGAGTCCAATGTCGCTCTATTGGCCGAAGCTCTGGACAATTCGGTGGGTTGACCTCCTTGGGTACGAATGTGATGTTTCTGGAGACACTCCTTGATATAAATATCGGAGTTGATCGACCCACAAGTGATTAACGATTGGCTAACATCACCACAACTACAAACCAGAAACTTCTTGGGAAACTTAGTGGTTTTTTTCGTCTTGAATCATTCCTCAACACCTCCTCTCTCAGTTGCGTTGTAAAGCTCCTGCCCCGAATGTTGGGCAACATTTGTATATCTTCACAAAATCAGACTTCAATTTACGGGCACGGCTTCTAGCTTCAATGCACTTCTTTGTATATCTGTCCTGAATTTTTTGCACTTTATAGCACTTCAGGCCTGCCCTGGATTTTATACTGCGCACTGAAGTCTCATCGTATCCCACTTTTACTGCAATATATACCCTGGATTAACGAGAGCCAGCCACTTTTTCTACCGGAACCTTTTTTTCTGTCGAGGTTAAAAGTAGTTTTAAACGATTTGATGATTCTCGAGACGGTCGATTGGTCCACTCCAGATTTATGGGCAAGGATCGTTTGACTTATCACTGTGATGAAGAAAACGATTCAAATAATCTAAGCAGTTTCTTAGCTATAGTGGTTTAAAGTTATGCATTTTCTGCCGCACTCCCTACATGCTATAACTGCATCTACATATAAATATATCATCAGATGTTTACCAGTTCACCGATCGGAATTATTCATATGACACAAGTTCCACAGATAGAATAAGCAAACCAAACGGGTCGTTCACTAATGGATCGCAATGTCCTACTATGCATGCCATCATTCGTTTATTGTATAGATAAATTACTAAATAGCATTCAATTTCCCAGTTCAGATAGTTAGGTTCATCGGGCTTAACTCATATGCAGTTTCATTTACTATTTAACTCTTTTCACAGTAATTTTAAACTTTCTCTCACGGTACTTGTTCCCTATCGGTATTTTGGTTATATTTAGCCTTATATGGAGTTTACCCCTGATTTAGTGATGCTTTATCGAGCAACAAGATTCTTCGAAAAAAAATTTAATACTAGTAACAGTTGCTATATAAGAGAGCACAATGGGTCCGATTTGTGAGCTGCGTGCGTCCGTTCTTACTTAGAACGTTACTCTATACAAAAAAAAAGCCCCATTCAAGATGGACTTGAACGTCATATAAGATAATAAATAGACTTTCCATACACTGCATCACCTACCAGCCAGGACGACTGGAAAGCTTAGTGCTGGGCTTTTCCTGTTTCGCATGGCGCTACTAAAGGAATCTTTTTTAAATTTTTTTCCTTTTCCGACAGACAAAATTGTATCTGTTTTTACCACGAGAATGAACCCCTCTGTCGCATTTCAGACCATTTTGTAGTAAACTTTAAAAAAATATATTTATAATATAAACATCAATAAAGTATTATTATGGGTTTTAAGTATGTTATTATTAAAATTACAAAATATACAAATTTCGCAATAATAATTATTTTTATTGTTATTTTTGCAGTAATGATTTTATTTTTGTAAGTACAGTTTAGGGGATTCGCGGGTAGAGGGCCATGGCATAGTTCCCTATGGCCAACACAATATAACACAATTTATAAACTTACAAACGAATAATCGATATTTTTATTTAGTAATTATGTTTTATTTTATAATTAAAAAATCTTATTCGAACTCAGTACCTTTTTTTTACATATTTAAAATTTTAAAGCTTTTTGCTTAAACTGTCTATTATTAGTATATACCATCCACAATCATATCTTATATATGTTTATAAATTGTATAAAAACTAAAGAAAACTATATAAAACGCATTTGAAAAACATATATATGATAGATTAGATACATTTTAGTGATTTAGTGAAAAAATTAATGTTATTCGTTGGCACAATTTTATTTTCATTGTATCAATATTATCAATAAGCACGATTTTTTAGCTAATACAATTTAAATCTTTAATTATCTATCTTTTCTTTATATTTCTATTATTTTCATCTTTATTGTCTGTCAAAGTTTATGATTCGTATTCACATTTGAATATACTTTTTTAACAGTTTTTCTTTTCTTCAATTATTCTGAATATCTGTTTTATCAAATCATATATATATTTTCTAACACACTTCACACATCTTCTGTCTTCTCAGTTACGTGACGACATAGCAGACCTAAATACGACGCTGCTATCGGCGGCAAGTGCATGTGAAAATTCCCTTAACAATGAAGCGCGATGGAAAGAATTGTACGACCATATTGTACAAGCTCACGAAATTGAACTGATCAATGTGAAACGGAAAGTCTGGGTAATTTGCATGCTAATTCCAATGATTTTTGAATAGATTTTTCAACGAACTTTTTCTATTCTATATATTCAAGTGTGCCGTCTGTCAGTCGGAAGCAAAGTTTGGATGTTGCATGAGAGTAAATTACTGTTCGAAGAAATGCCAAGACACAAATTCGGGACAACACAAGTGTCAGTGAGGTGGACACATATTATATTTTAAAAATAATATTTTTTTTACAGAATATTCCTTTTGAAAAGGATATCTAAATAATTAAAAAAAAAATAAGTTTTTTTGATAAATCAGTTTATTTTTGTAAACGGTTCAGTTCCACTAATAATCAGTAATGTACCACGAATGCTCTTAAAATGTATTTTAATTCGAAATAAAATATGTTACTTAAAAATATTTAGTATTTAGTAGAAGTAGTATTGTTCAGATCGAGTAAAAGGTAAAATTATATAATAAACATATTTGTTACGTTAGCAAATCTCGTGTTCCGATCAAACCGTATATCCTGGTCCCGAACCAGAAATTTCCGATGATGTTCCAGAAGAGTCCGTCAGCTGGTACAACAAGTACCTAAAGCTACGACAAGATAATTACAAAGAAATTGTATGGGCAAAGAGTAAAAGATGGGTAATTCACAGAATTTGATTATAACTATTTAATTTATCATAATTTTTCTAAAACTCATTTCGATTTCAGTGCGTTCAATGTTTGACTCCGTCCGGTTACCATTGCTGCTGGGCCAATGCATATTGCTCGATTGATTGTCAGAAGCTACAATGGGAAAATGGTCATAAAAAGAAATGCACACATCCAACCGTTATTGAGTCTACTAAGAAAATCACTAAATTAAAGCAAAATTACCTTTTTACAAAAATTGTTAATAGTTTATAAGTTATAAAAATGACACTTTACTTTCTCAACTATTTTTTTATGTTTGTATTGTCATATGTATACATAAGTCAATTATATTCATTTTCTGAATAAATTACAATAATATATCTAATGCCAAATGTATGAATTAGTCAATTATTTTTTTCTATTTTCTGAAAAATTTATAATAATATTTCTCATTTTCAAATGTATGAATAAATCAATTATATTGTTCGAAAGCGAAATCTCATCTTTTTAATCCAATCCAAAAAAAGCATCATCATCATAAATGTTAGTATCTTCTTTCAACAATTCTTAAAGTATTATATTTTCATTTTATTCAGCAGGCATCTGAAAGAAACGTTAAAAGAACATTCGAAAACTTAAAACGTAGACGCCAAGTCCACGTCATCACAAAAGGAGACACTTCGAAATCTAGAGGAAAAGCTCCTTAGGACATGCATTAATTACATTGTGATTTGATATTCATCTGCTATTATGTTAGCTTAATTTTTTTTAATTCCCAATAGAATGGCCAAACTGAGTGATTTTTTATTTATTTTATATAAACAGTCTTGTATATTAATATAAAAAAATAGTTTGTTGAACTTTTTTAATATCTACTATATAAACATAAGTCGGGTTTTCATTCCTGACGCTATAACTCCAGAACGCACGAACCGATTTCCACGGTTTTGCATTCGTTGGAAATTTCAACAGGAAAGCGGGAAAATAATTTTTTATACATACAGCGCCATCTCTGATGCATAGCATAATATTTCAAGTAGATGGCGCCGGTGCGTGATACATTGTTTGACAGCTACTCATTGTTCTCTGCTTAGTTAATTTCATGTGACAAACCGGTATTGTGTTCACTGTGAAATTGTGAAAAAAAAGTAAAAAAA
>JANSTU010012812.1:0-15097 GCA_027564075.1 Bolitophila hybrida | reverse complement strand
TAGTCTAGCAACGTCTAGGGAGTGTAGCAATCGAGTGGGTCGCCTTTGCACTACAGCTGCCGTTCGCAACCTGAGAGATGGCGAAGTGGTCTATCTGGTTCTCCGTCTCGCCGTCAGGGGAGACCCATGAGCCTTTGTGGCAGGTCTTATATATAATATTTAGTTTTTACTTAGTTCTGCATAGCATAAAATTAGTAATAAATTAGTAATACAAAATCATTCTGAATTTGGTGAGATAATCATACCTAAAAAAACAACAACAACATTTTAACGTTATTATTTATAGTACATTACGTATACACACAAAAAGCACATATATAGAAATAAATAAAATAAATCAATCGAATTGACGGTCATTGCTAAAATGGGATTACACGAGCACAAAAAGACATAATAATTCAAAATCAATGTTTTCCGTGTATATATTTCTTTTGAAGAGCGCATACATTTTTATTATTTATTAACGAAACAGAATAGATTATTATAAAATGGAATCGCGTATTTTTTTTTAAACTTCCGCAATTTAGTAATTAATTTTATTTAAATCAAACTGACCTTTTTGCAAACGCAAGAGAACTGTGTACATTTTCGAATGTTCACTTTGTATCGGGCAAAAAATACCATTGTCTCAATATGAATACAATTCTAGATCACATCGTTAAAGCATGTCACCACCACTATCACAAAGATTGAGTTACACAAAGCAGTTTTACTGATTCATGGTAACTCTAAAAAATCAATCGCACTATAAAGTCTTTTCTACACTGAATCTTCAGAAAACTACACATTTCTGACCAAAAACCAAACATGGAAATTTATCAGAGCACAAACAAACACTCAATTACTGTTCAAATATTAAATACAAATGCTTTCAGTGTTTGAGTGTGTGTGTGTGTGTAATTCAGGAGGCATTTGCTTAAGCCTTCGCTAATATCGTTAATGCGATTAAAATGTCACAAATTCATTGTACTTTTAGACCGACAGAATAATATGTAAATGATTTGCTCAATAAAAACTCACCGTTGTACCGTACTCTGGTGCAAAGTCCCGATTTACAATTGTTTCCACATAAACAGACGTAGTCGGCTTAACGGATCGATCGAATGCAGGTTTTCTGGCCAATTCGTCAGCTGCCTGTATTTTAAACGATTATTAATTTTCTTGTTTATTTTAATTTACAATTACCTCCTTGAAACGCTTCTGTTCTCTGGCCAAAGCAAGCTTTTGCTCGCGATCTTCATCTTGTCGATTCTTTCGATCGCGTTCGGCCTCCAGACGTTTTCGTTCCAATTGCAGGTGTTCCTGTTGCTGTCTCTTGGCTGCAATACGTTCAGCGGCATCACGCTCTAGGCGAATTGCATCTGCATCCTTAACACGTTCACCGTGAATCGATGACATTTTTTCAGATTCATACTGTTGTATTCTCTTGGTTAGTTCATTCAGTTGGTGTTGCTAAACACACAATGACACTTATTAGGACTATTTTAGGTAAACCTCATAGTTATTCTCACCAGATCCTTTTCAGTGAGTTCTTTTTGCATTAATTCGTATTCAAGCTGCTGTTCCCTTGATTTGTATTGCTCAAGTTGTTCGTTGTTATTTGGGACCTTCAAAAAATATACAAATTTTACCACGAAAACCCGATTGTGTTCACTTACCATACTCAGGTCCAATTCAACATTCATGGCAGCCTTTTCATTTTTCAGTGCTCTTTCAGCGAGCTCTTCTTGCCTGCGAAGCATTTCACTTTTACTTATTGTCTTCAATGCTGTCTTTTTGCTGGTTCTATCGACTATAGGCTGAACACTCTCGTCAGCATCATATCCAAACTGTGATGTGTCCTTCATGGGCATATCATAGATAGACGGATACTCGATAGCCCCGATGTCTTTTCCATAATCAGTATGTGCAGAATTCATTGCACATGGAGGTATATACTGGGCATTGGACGTGCAAAACGGGTAGCATGACATAAAGTTTTCGTAGCCACCCTCGACAATGCGTAGACGATTATTATACACAACATCCTGATCGTACTAGAATCGATAATTATGTACAATTTCGTCGAAAAGACGGTGTAGTCAAAATACTTACATTCAGAAGAATGTCCATCAGCACTTTTATTGGAATGTCTCTATCCATATCCGACACAGTACTGTTCCAGTCCATCAAAACAACTTGATCCGTGATGCGGCGCGATTGAAAACGTGTACTTGCCTCCGCTGGTAGAAGAATGTTTATCTTGCCCGCAGACATTCTACAAAAAAAGGAATAAATTAATAATGTACAAGATATTGTCTTTGTTCCTATAAAATACCCCGCCTTTATGATATCCTCCATAATGTTAATACAGTTGTCATACATGATCTGTGACTGGGCAAAGTCTGTGGATGGTCTACAGTCCATTATCAGCATACCCTTCGATTTATCATTTATAGCCTCAAATAACTCATCCACTTGCATGAATATTGAATTCTGCATGGTGTCCACGTGTGCAATATCCATTGGAACTGGAGCAACACTGGTTTTTGCACGAAGTTCCTGCATTGCCATTTCTTTGTATCTAAATCATTATTATTCTATTAATAATTTAATTCGTATATATTATTGTCAAACCACAACAACAACCTTATACTAAGACTCTTCTTCAGCTGCTCAGCCATGTCCAGAGCTAGCGTTGTATTCTTTGGTCCGATCATTTTCGACACAAAATCCTTGTTCTTAGCATAATCTTTAAGACGCTGTAAATACTGCAAAAGACTTAGGTATCGCATGAAATAAATGTAGGCCATCTCCTCGTCTCGCTCACGAAAACACCGGTCGGCGTTCTTGAATAGTTCACAAGCAGCATTGCACAGCCTGTCAGGTAGAATAAATCAACATAATTATTAATTCATTTCAAACAATATTACAAACATACGTTGAATAGTTGCTGATCTTCTGTACAGATTTGTCCAGTTCGTAGTTCAAGTCATCTAGTCGTTTGGCACGGTACAGTGCTTTGGGTCCATTCATATTGGACCGAATTTTACTGAATGCTACTTTAGTTTATTTAGCTTTAATGCGGAGACATATCAAAAAAAAATTAAATTTAATCTTTATTTATTTTATAAACGCAATTATTTGCATTGTTTTTGAAATTAGCAAATAATCAAATAATTTATATGTATTTTTGACGTTTGCATAGACTAAACTGCTTCATTTTTGTAGAGTGTGTGTTGTGTCTTTTGTGTGTGTAGCGCTTTTTAAGTTTTCGCTGAACATCCATATGACCAGCTGAATTATCGGTAAAATCTCGTTATAAGATTATGCCACAAAAACTCGCAAAATAATAAAGAGGAGATCCTTATGAATAACGTTTGTTTTTTGGCGCATGTCCATGTTTGTGCAAATAGATGGTTTTTCAATTTGTTTAATTTTTTATTTCTATACAGATTTTGATTGTAAGAAATTGACGAGTTACGATGTCGGTCGGAACAACAATTTATACGCACCGTCCGATTGTTATAAAGCGATCCGCTAACTCTATTGGAACTCGGTCAGACCGAACAATTTCGGTGTTATTTTCACCGATTCCGAAATTTTTATCTTGTTAATCAAAAACTATTGTCAAATAAAAAACAAAATAGATAACACAATAAAATTATCAGCAAATAGTTATAGTCAGATGGGATGGGATGAAATGATTTACAGTCACACAGATGATTGAAGTTTGAGTAAAATCCTGACCAAGAAACCGAAGTGTGGTTAGGATATTATGTTCCGTTCGCAGCGCTTAGAAAGTATAAATATGAATAAAATAAGCCCACGTAGTATTCCTTAAAATAAAACAATACCTAATGATCTCTCTCTTGCTTCAAAAGACGCAATAATTTCAGACACTAAAATATCGATAAATAAAGCTCTCGCCATTGACGGTGCTGGCGAAGCTCTATTTTTTTGGTCAATGCACGCGTAATAAATCGTTATAATTTGAAAATTGTATTCAATTGTATACAAAAAAAAAAACACTAAAAACATTTATAACGCGAATAAAATAGAAGACAGAACATTAACACATTGACAGTTTAAATTTGAACAAAAATGCTTAGCGGATCGATTTATAACAATTCGGAGTAATATCGGAACTTTGACAGTTCTTTTCCTGTTTTACACGATAACGACCGACATCGGGACTCCAAATGCTTAGCGGATCGCGCTCTTTAGTTCCTATTAACAAGGACAAAGACGTTCGTGATTCTTTTAAAATGTCATCCAACCCGAGCCGTATCTGTAAAATATAAAATATATACGATATTTTTATAAAAAGTGTCGGTGGTGGCGTTAAACTATAATTGTACAGCAAGAATTCCAAGGCTGGTTGTTTAACGTAATTTAAAACTGCAAAGAAACTTTATAAATATAAATAAAAATTAAAACTATAAAAATGTAGTATACATTTCCGAATCTTGCAAGCAAAACAACATATACCACCCCTAAAACATAGCAAGCCACTAAGACTAAAAAAACTAACAAAAGCTATAAATGCACATCCAAAAAATAAATTGATTTGTTTTAGAATACCGAAGTCGCAAATAACAAATACTGCAAGGGGCTTCTTGACAATTGACATTTCGTAGTTTTTTTTTAACGAACGTCAAGTTTATCTTCCATATTTTTAAAGACATAAGCAAACTTCTCGTCTATATATAAGGGCGGTATGAATTTTTGTCGAGTGAATTCTTGTCACTGTGAAAAGAATACACCAACGAGAGTAACAAGGACTGAATTCTTCTCAAGTGCATTTTCGTCACAAAAATATTTTCTAAGTAGAATTCACTCCCGAGGAGTGCATTTTTGTCACCAAATCACAATAACCAAAGAAAAGGGGTTTAAAACTAAACACAATGCGAGTATTTTAGCATTTAGTGACAAAACATCACATCATGTCACGAAATAATTTTTTGACAAAAATTCACTTTTTTGTGACGAAATTTCATATTTTTGACCTTGAAAAATGTTCCACACAAATAGGCGGTGACAAAAATTCACTCCTCTACTTGAGAGAATTTCACTTGACAAAAATTAAACACTCGAATACAAAAACATAATCACATATTATTAACACCAAAACTACAATTATCTTAAACAATACTAATATTGCAATTTTAGTAAATTTTTAGTAAAGCAATTATTGAAATATAATCAGAAAAGTAATTGTTTTATCTATGTTTCTAAGCTGTCAAACATGACACGAATAGCGCCTCAAGTGATGTTGCAAGTTGCCAATCTGCTGTATTCACACACACATTTTGAAATGCTTAGGAATTTTAAATCACGATTTTCGCAAAAACTGGATAACTTCGAATAAAATCAAAAAAATTCTTAAAATTGATATTTTTAGGCATTTTAGACATTTTAGGAATTTAAGAACATGGTTTTCATATGCGATTATCGTGTACTAAAACTTTTAAAAGGTCTAAAATTTTAAAATTTTGAGTGTGAATACAACACCAGAATGTAAAAAATAATGATATTATTATTAAACATGAAACGCAGTTGTTGCTGTAGCGCCTATTTTGGTGCCCATTGTACATTGAACGCACTCACTCTTTATTTTATACGGCGGCGGCGGCTGGCAGTTCGACACAGCACGAAAAACGTGAGATATATAGTCCGCCAAATTGTATCGGATTTGCGCATTTCGCATTTGAGTTGTTTGATTACAGAAAAACTTTTTTTAAAATTTTATATATTAAAAGTATAATCGTTGATGTTGTTAATATCTGCTACGGCAGTTGTAAGAATCTTACATAAACTAGAATCATACATTCTAGATCATGTCGAAAGTATTTATATAAAAATCAAAATAAGATGTATAATTTTCTAATATTGAATTTTCTTGAATTGTAGGACATTCGTTCGTTCTTTATGGCAAAGAAGAGCCCTGCAGCAGCCCCGAAACGCAAAGCTGTTATCAGTAGTTCTAGTGAAGATGACGAGCCACCGCAGACGAGTAAAAAATCCAGTGATGCAACGAAGAAACGGCGTATCATCGACTCGGACGATGATGAGAAGAAAAAGCCGGCACCAGACAAGAAACCAAACCTTAAAAAGCTGCAGACTAAGACTACCACAGATGCTGCGATTCCACGAAAGACAGTCGATGCATCTAGTTTGTTTGGTGAAGCACCTGTAAAACGAGTTCCACGCGCAAAAGCAACTGTTGTTAATCGTACACTAACACGGGATGAGCTCGACACTCACTTCGGTGACGATGATGACTTTGATGTTGACGCAGTAGATAAGTCGTTAATCGACTGTGATGAGGCTGTAACAAAAAAAACCACACCGGTTAAAGGAAGAATTAAATCTCCGGTTAAGTCACTGTCAACGAATAGATCACCCCGGAAAAATGGTAATCATATCGAAAAAGACAATAAGAAATCAACACCTGTCAAACAGAGAACATCAAGTAGATCTCCGATTAAGTCACCTATCAAAAATGGAGAACCGAAGATATCACCGAAAAAGACACCAATTAAGGGTAGTTCATCAAATGACAAATCAAGAAAACTATCTTCTGTCACCTCAACCGGTTCTAATGAATCAGCGAAAAAGGATGAGTCCTATAAGAAATCGGTACTCGATGATTCCGGTACAATACCCAATACACCGGAGATTCAAAAGAAACGCAAAGCAGCTAGCAAAAAGAAAGATTTAAATTCTAGCACGTACGTAGATGGTAAGTATGCTAATAATTTTGTTTTCTGTGAAAAATATATGCTTATCTAGAATTTTATTTATTCTAGCCGGACCAGAGGCAGATGAAGAGCGTCAGGAAAAGAAACGCCACTGCATGATGCTATATCAAAAGTTCAAGAATCGCAGCGGACCTGCTCATCCGGGCAGCAAAGAAATTCCCAAAGGAAAGCCAAACTGTCTGGCCGGTCTGTCGTTTGTACTGAGTGGTACTCTAGATTCCATGGAGCGCGAAGAATGTGCCAATGTTATAAAAGAGTACGGCGGCAAAGTAGCGACGTCTATTTCAAAGAAGACCAACTACTTGGTGGTCGGTGAGGATGTTGGTCCAGCAAAACTAGCCAAAGCAGAGTCCATGCGCTTGCCAATGCTATCCGAAGATGATTTCTTGAATTTAATTCGCACTAAATCCGGCATTGCTGCAGTGAAAGTCGAAGAACATGTCGAAGACGTTAAACCAACGATTAAAGAAGAAGACATCAAACTAACGATTAAGAAGGAGAAGGAGATCAAGACAGAGAAACGCGATAGAAGTACTGATCGTACTATTAAAAAGGAAAACAGCACGGAAAAGTCTCCAAAGAAAGAGTCTGTACGTGTCAAAGATGAACCCCAGAGTCCTCCACCGAAACGAGAACAATTGCAGAACTTGCGGACTTCTTACGAGGAGACAGAACATCAGCGCAACATTGCCAGCATTGATAACAAAGCTTGGGTAGAGAAGTACAAACCGACAAGCTTAAAATTTATTATCGGACAACAGGGTGCCAATAATAATGCTTCCAAGTAAGTTTATATTGTATTTAATATTCCATTGATTAATATTCCACATTTATTCGTTAGACTTCTAAACTGGCTCACAAAGTGGCACTCAAATCAGGACGGCACAAAGAAACTACTACGACCGAGCCCGTGGGCCAAAAACGATGACGGTGCTTTCTTTAAGGCAGCACTATTGTCCGGACCACCCGGTGTTGGTAAAACCACCACAGCTTCCCTGGTATGCAAAGAACTAAACTATGACACAGTTGAGTTCAATGCATCGGACACACGTAGCAAAAGACTACTCAAAGAAGAGGTGTCTGAACTACTCTCAAATAAAACACTGTACGGTTACTTTCACGGTGCCGCAGAGGCTGTATCCACAAAACATGTACTCATTATGGACGAGGTTGACGGTATGGCTGGTAACGAGGATCGTGGAGGCATTGCTGAGCTAATAGCATTGATTAAAGAATCGTCTGTACCGATTATCTGCATGTGCAACGATCGAAACCATCCGAAAATACGATCTCTTGTGAATCATTGCTTTGATTTACGTTTCCAACGACCTAGAATTGAGCAGATCAAAGGTGCCATGCTTTCCGTATGTTATAAAGAGAATCTGAAACTCGCATCTAGTGTTATAGAGGAGATTATTACGGCCACAAACTTTGATATCAGACAGACACTGAACTATTTAACATTGATGAGCGCTTCTAAAAATATTTTGCCTGTAAATGGACAGGTCAAAGAATCAAAGGCTACAGAGCATACAGCTAAAAAAGATATGAAACTGGGACCCTGGGAAGTTGTACGTAAGGTTTTTTCTGCCGAAGATCACAAGACTATGTCGATTCATGACAAAGCCGATCTGTTCTTTAATGATTACAGCATGGGTCCTTTGTTTGTACAGCAGAACTATCTAATTGTTGCTCCAAAAGTGGCCAAGTAAGTAGCTCTATCTCTCTCTCTTTCTCTCTCTCTCTCTCTCTCTCTCTCTTAAATATACAAATAAAATCTATTTTTTGCAGGATATTGGTACCTCAACAGGTCGCACTTACCGCAGACAGTTTGAGTCTTGGTGATTTAGTTGAAAGTCGTATACGTTCCAAGATGGCCTGGTCAATGCTGCCGTTGCAGGCAATGTATAGTTCAGTGTTGCCCGGTGAGTATATGTCCGGCACGATTGCGGGACAAATAAATTTTCCTGGTTGGCTGGGCAAGAACTCAAAGTCAAATAAGCGCAGTCGTTTGGCCCAGGAGATTCATGATCATACGCGAATTCGGTAAGTTCATAGAAAACAAAGAAATGTTGGTTTCTTTTAACATTTTCCTGATTTTAGTACCTCCGGATCTCGTCTGTCTATACGCATGGACTACGCACCATTCTTGCTGGACAAAATTGTGCGACCGCTAAAGGAACGCGGAATCGAAGGTGTCAGCGAAGCGCTGGAAGTTATGATAGAGTATCGAATGCTGCGCGAAGATATCGATGCACTGGTTGAGCTGACCACCTGGCCGGGCATGAAGAGTCCAATGGACTCGGTAGATAGTAAGGTTAAGGCCACCCTTACGCGATCCTATAATAAATATGCAACTGCGTATACGTACTCTGCTACGGCGGCTATTAAGAAAAAGAACGCCGATAAAGCTGATACCGAAGATAGCGAGACATTGGGCTATGGCGAGGATGCAGATGGAAATGATGAAAGTGCAAGGAAGGCACCAGATTCAGATGCTGAGGATGATATCGATAATCTGGACAATGATGCATTGATTAAATCGAAAAAGAAACCGGTGGCAAAAAGCAGTGCTACTGCAAAGAAACCATCGACGTCGAGTGGTTCTGGAAGAGCCAAAGGGAAGGGTAAATAATGTTTCTGTATCCTGTAACACATGCTCACTATAATATCTCATCTGCTCGAGTATTTGAGTTTCGAAAGCCGTTTCGGCTTGATTAAAAATTCCAAATTATTGAATAATAAGAATATAATCTAACGTCTTAAATAATTTTGTTTTTAGTTAATTAAAGGACACGATAGTGATAGAAATTCATGAATGTGATCGTCACGTTCCAGCCAATGATCAGAGTAATTATGTACATTAGTACGACTAGTGTTATTGGTGCCAGGATGATACGTGTGTTCTTCAGATAGGGAATACCTAAGAGATATAAAGAGACGTATCAGACCAAAACCTGTTTCTATATTTAATGCACACTTACAGTTGTACCCCAGGAAAGTGATATAGATATAATAGCCCAGTGCTAGCATCCAGATTGTATTGCCCAGTAGCCTTGAAATGAACCAGTCCTGACTGATTAAGCCTGCAAATGTATTTGTTTAGGTAGAAATTCAAAATAATATCGTATTAATCGTACCGTTATAGAAAAACAGCTGTACAAAATGCAGTAGAATCAGCGGAGGAAAGAATGCATTCAGATGCACATCAAATGCATAACCCCACTCGATATCAGCGTCGAGCTGACTGACACGTAAATATCGATTAGTGATAAGCCATAGTCCTGTCGCGACAACAATACCGGCAAACAGGAAGTCCACAATAACGACGTACAACAAAAAATATATACTCTGGCCAATTGAAAGGCTCAGTGTCCAAGCGAATCCAATGGAGGTCACTTTCGAATATAAATTTATTTAATACCACTGAAATATAGCAACTGTACTAATCTTACCACATAAACACACCACTAGAATAACGAGGAAGGCAGGATCATCTCGGGCAAACTGTGATTTTGTTTCTGCAATAGACCATAATTTATTAAATTTCCTTGATCTCCGAAAATTTAAGAAAATATTACTAACGTTTACGATAATTGAAATTCTTATAAACCTTCTGTGGTGAAAGAAACAGATAGACAATCTGCCAGAGTGCAAACTCAAAGTCCATCTGATCGAATTTCATGATTCTGCGCAAGTACTTGTAGCTTTTAGACGTTGCCGTCGAACAGGATCGGTTGTTTGCTGGTGGCGGCAGCGGAGATGTGCTCCGTGATCCATAACTGTAGTAGGATGCATTCGATTGGGATGGTGTCGGCGAAGTGGGATGCTTCATGTTGAGACCCAATTTGTGTGGGCTTTTTGCAGAGAATATCTGGTTTCAATATATAGTAATGTAATGTTGTTTATTTGTAATTATATGACTAAACTTCTTTTGACGTATGAAACGTCAAGTGGAGCTGTTGATGTGTCACCTTTGTTATATATTTGCAGCGCTAAATAATGGAATAGTTTAATGCTGGGTAGCGTTTAAGGCGCAGATTTTATTTCAACCTTTATGCTTTAAAAAAACACATCTGCAATTTTGTGCTCGATTTTCAGAACATATTTAATTTTAATGTTTTTAAATGTTATTTATATATTAACATTTATAGCAGCTGGTGGTTGCGATAGATGTTGGTGCAACATATGTATGTCAATAAGTTTATTACGAATGTATCATCGAGCGTTCGTTACGTGCGGTTGTGTTTTTCTATTGTGCGTGTTTCTGTCATTACGCCTATAAATAAATTGTGTTTTTTTTGTAACTATTTAATTATTTGAACTGGGTAGCGATTTAGGCAGATTATTCCAACCTATGGTTATATAGCCATGCGTTACATATCTTCATATCGATTCGTTATAAAAAGGTCAAATCACATCTGAAATTTTGTGTAAATATTTAATGTATTACATTAAATGTGTTTAAATTGAAAATTAAAATGTTTTTAAATGTAATTTGTATATTAACATTTCCGACCAGTTGCGATAGATGTTTGTGCAAAATGTGTATTGATAAGTCTATTACGCATTGTGGTTGACGCATGAGAACATATGATAACGCATTGATTCGCTTAGATTGAAATGCTATATAAATCTATTATATCAATAGTATGATGTTTAGATAATCAGCCGAAATCGCTACCCTGGAGTGGTGTTTCACCGCTTTTCGCCAGAGGCTTTGTCCTGAGTGCTCGTTTTGTTGTGCATCGTAAATTTATTTGAGCATAAACTGTAAATTCCGTTATCCGTTTACCACAGTGCTTATATAATACATGTTTTTTTGATCGCCGGTGCGTTGCGTTGTATTTATATCGCACAAAGAGTAGTGTCTCTGTTTATATATATATATAAAAAACGCCTTTCCTAGGATTTAAAGATACGGATAATCCGACAATCTTGCCTTTTCAGGATACAAATTAGTGAAGCGTCGCAAACGCACTAGAATTCCTACGAACCAGAATGGTTCAAATGATAATCCGCTTAACCCAAATGATGAAGATGTTGTTACGCCTACACAAAATCCAGCTAAGTCGCACAAAGTTCCTCTTATTCCTCCCGGAATAATCTCATCTGATATCAAACAGCAGCTGTGGGTACTACTCTTACGCTGTCCGTCATCAGCAGATTAACAAATTTATTTTGTTTGGACTACACAACATGCCAACAGAGGAGCTAGCTAGCTACATATCTTGGCAAATGCAATATAAATCCACAAGAAATAAAAGTCATCATTCAAACAACAAAGACTGATGAACGAAAAAAATACGAGCATTCGCGAATGTCATTATTGTTAAATGAGATTTTGCAAAGCGTCGAAAACGTGGACCAACCCTGTACCGTAATTGCCAAATATATGGACATGAATCATCTTATTGCCATCTACCAGCACGTTGCATAAACTGTTCGCTGCAACACCCCTCGACCGACTGCAAAATGCAAAATCGTAAATCAAAATGGATTCTAGCTCCACCTCCACCACCATTATACGGCAACTACGCTTCAGCTGCAGGAACTGCTCGACCAGCTCCATCAACAAAAAAACTACCAGCAAAGAGAGTATTTGCCGTCGAGTGCCGGATATAATCGAGATCGTCACGGAAATCTTTACCGCCACCAAAAACTGCAACACCAGAGCTGAGCTAATATAAATTACTTTAACTCTTAAGTAGATACTTAGGGATTCTTCAGTGGAACGCCAACAGTATCCCAAATAAACGAGCAGAACTGAACGAGCTCCTTACCCGGTCGCATGTAGATCTAGTCCTCATTTGAGAAACTTTTCTCGACAACAGCGTGTCAATCAACCTCCGCGACTTCAGAACTTACAGACGCGACAGAGAATCACGTGGAGGTGGTGTTTCTATTTCAGCGAGACGTAACACTGTTCATCGCAACATCACCAACTCCGAAACACACACTCTCAAGAACGTTTACTTTGTGGTCGAAACAAGACAAGGTCGAGTATCCGTTTCTTCTAGATGTATTGCCCTAAATACACACAGCACTACAAGGACGACATCCGGGTACTGACTTTCAATCAAAACGAGTTCGTCGTAATCGGTGACCTAAATGGCAAAATACGTTGGCCAAAATACTGCAGGAAAATGCCTCTTTCATTTACAGCAAAGAGGAGACTTTTTCATGCATACCCTTCCGTTCTCGATATAGCTATTACAAATACCACTCGACACCTGTACCAATCTTTTGTGCTTAACGAACTCAGAGCTCAGACCATAATCCTGTGATTCTCGAAATATCTACTAGCTGCTTTCTCGCCCCGATGCGATGCGTACTGACCGTCGTTTAAATCTCAACCACCTTTCCCATGGTGACTAAGCCGAAATCGACTCCAAAATCGAACGGTTCACAAAAATCATCAACGAAGCCAGAGACAGATCAATACCACGACGCAGAATTAGTTACAAAACCATCGATCAGATCACACTAAACAGCTGATCCAATTGCGCAAAACACAAAAAACGGCAATGGCAACAAACTCGAACGACACATAAAAAAGCTGAAGTACAATTCTTGAACGCAATCATCAAAAATGCTGTTTCCAAAGAGCGCTGCGATGAATTCCAAGAAACCATCTCCTTATTCGGAAAAAGCGATAAAAACTTCTGGCGTTTAATAGACTTATCAATACACATTTTGCACCAACATCTATCACAACTAGTCGGAACCAGTTTCAATAAATGTTAATATACAAATTACATTTAAAAACATTTTAATTTTCCATTTAAACACGTTTAATGTAATACATTAAATATTTACACACAATTTCAGATGTGATTTGAACTTTTTATAACGCATCGATATGACGATATGTAACACAACTAAATCAAGCTAAATCAACATCTGTTGAAATAATTTGCCTAAATCGATATCCAGGGTAGCAATTCTTTGCATGGTACAACTCAAATCAAGCGTGTATATCGTGCGTTAAAAATTGGATATCGACACGATCAGTTTTTTTGTCGAATGTTTTTAAAAATATATGACAATGTCAAAAACATAGCTCGTACTCTTCTTCGGTTATGTTTTTTTTGTTAGTTCATGCAGCCTTTTCCATATTTATTTCTCTACGCAAATTGAATTGTTGTGAATTTTAAACACTTTTGAAAAATAAAACTACTTCTGAAGAAAGATAACTAAAAATGGACGTTGTATTTAAATTGATGTCTTTTTGCTCTGTTCCAAAAATAAATAAATATGATTTAGACGTTATCAAAACATCAAAATAAGACATTCTCATAACAAGCAAATATCCATGAAATGATCGGGTGACATTCACATAACATTCACATAACATTCACAACACAATCAAGCTCATTGTCAATAAAATATCAATGTCTAACAAACAACACATTTAAATGTCATTTTATGACATTCTTAAAACATTAGTATGGGTTGTATAAATATGTCAGTTGTCAATGTTCTCAGAATGTTATAAAACTACATTAGTGGATGTTGAGGTTTATTTATTGTCATTTTGAGTATATCTGAAAACAAATAAAATTATATTGATTTGTATATTGCTATATGTTTTCAGAACATCAAAACGCGAAATTCTTAGAACAAGCTCATGAATGGATTCTTATGACTCTAATGGTGCTTTGAACGTCAAACAAATCGGATGTGCGCGTGTTGAATGTGCTCGGTTCCATTAAACGGATATTAAGTGAAATCAAACAAATTTCGTTCAATTAAATCGTCAACAGTGATTTGTAATTTGTGCAAGTGAAAAATACACGGTGCACACGAGGTGTGAAGAAAAAAGGCAGCGCTGGGCCAAAGAGCCCAGTGTTAAAGTGAAAAAAATACAAATCCATTGAAAAAACAGAGTATATAAAACAAATATGCTAACAGCCTCGCACACAGTAATAATAAAAACGTTACAGACACACACACACACAAATGAGCAAAATGCGATACGGTCCGCTACCACTATAAACAGTGTCGTCAATGAAACCGAACTCACAGGTGCGTGTGACGACGCTCAGTGTTGGCAGACAAAAATACAAAAAACCAAACAAACAAACCATATACCAAAAACCTCGAACCATTTACTGCATTTCACTCATACACATACTAAAATTGTATGATTTTTCTTTCTCTTCGTAAAAAAAACACGAAAACACATAGGCATAAACCTAGCGCCGCTTTAGCTTTTACATTTGTGTTGGTAACAACCATATAAGAAATCTCTCCATATATCTCTACATTTTGAGATGCGTTCTAAAATCATTAAGAAAATACAAAATAAATGTCAAACATCAGAAAATATCAATAACAAAAATGTTACATAA
>JANSTU010012801.1:0-15099 GCA_027564075.1 Bolitophila hybrida | reverse complement strand
TTTTTTGAAAAACTCAAAAGTAGCGTCACTTGAACCTCTGTAACTGGTAAACTAATCGTCGGAGTGTCATGAAATTTGGACAGATATCTTTTTAAGGTTGGTACTTCCTACAAATCATATGGCCATCTATGTGTCATCCTACGGACTTATTGAGTGATGTGTTAGATGTATTAAAATTGATTGATTTGATCTGAACGTATTGAGATTTTCGGACTTTCATTTATGTTCTGGTTAACAGCAGTGTTAGGTGCATTGTTCTTAGCAAATATCTTGTGATGGTGTTTGCAATAAATAACGGATTATCGGTGGTGTTCTGCTTCAAATAACTAAACCGCAATATGTCTATATCACCACTGCCAAGCATGAAGGTTTTCACACATATCGGAAAATCAAAATTCAACATAGTTGGATCCCTTAAAAAAATACCATCCGAACCATATGTCGCGTAGTTCCGAAATGTATTCATCACTAAGTTTCAGTGGTGGCAAAAAAGTATTTTCATGATTTTCGCTCCAACATATATAAAAATGGCAATGTACTGTGTATAACATAAACGATTTTATAGATATATATATATATATAACACTTCCAGAATACAAATACATAACCCGTAACTCGTATACACGAAGCACATTTTAATCATTTTAAATTGACAAATTCGTAATTCTTTACGTATACGCATTTTGAAAGAACGCCCATCCGAAAATGTACTAGAAACTGCGTCGAGATAATATAAAGGCTATAAGATCCTATACTAACATACATATAGTATATATATGTTTTTCTTATTTTTGGATTTTTTTAATAAAAATTGACAATAACGCAGTGGCGTGCAATGTAAATACTGTGTCATTGTTTATTAGTGTATTACTCATAATATTTTTCGGCTATCCCAGCACCAACAATATAAATTATTTGAATTAAATTGATGAGGTAACTCCTGTTTTAATGTGTGTGCTTCTATAGAATTTGTTATTGTTATAATTATAGCCAGAATTATTTGGAAGTTTTAATACATGGGTTTAAGATGAATTCAAGTGGCAATTTAATTTAATTGATAATTTTGTAATGTTTATACGATAATATGTACATTGTTTTTCATTGATTTGAACTTCAGAGAGATATTAAGCTCGAATGAAGATATCCGCTTTATAGTAAGATTGACGTGATTTTCTTGGTATTTCTCGTGTTTGCACGTAGTAAATCTATCTGTGTTTTCAGTGTATGACTTTTATTTAGTGTATTTTTAATGGTATGACGTGAGGTGTTAAACGGTTTTAATTAGGATCGATATATTATTATCGTTTGCGCGTGCGCATTCTCTGCGAGTGTGCCAAATACACCATATATATAATACTCTAGGTACACATATATATACATAAAAATACATATATATATATATACATATATACGAGTATATAAATTACATGTTTCCGAAAGGTGTAATGGTTCATACTATTGACACATATTTATAACACATGATCATAATATTTTGTGTTATTCTGGCCGTCCGTTTTAGATTCCATGTTAATTTAAAATAAACTTTTTATATACTATATTATATATATTATATAACAAGAGTTATTTAACTTGCAAATGTAGTTTTAGCTACTATTTATATTTGTATTCTAGTTGATACTCCACTAAATAGGAATAAAAAAAGGTTGACCAGAATAGCATCTATTAAATATAGAAGTGGTTGCTGATTGTTGAAATATAATCGTTGTTCTTGAATGTCGTAGTTTTGTATATAAATATTTACAAAGATTTTATTTTCTTGAATGTAACTACAGGGTGTAACATAAAGCCCTTTTGAAATAAAAATGTATTTGAATAATATTTTAATTTGTCATTTTTGAGTTTTTTTTTTAATATGGTTCAAAAAGAAGCCAACACCCTGCGTTCAGAATTAATAATAATAGTGGCGTCCGTGAGAGCATATTTCCTATACATTATATACCCATAAATATTAGTTTATTCACTTCCATTTTCATTGGGCTAAACTGTATCATTATAATTAATTATGATATTGTACTGAAATATAAAAGGTCAATGTCAACAGCTGTTATATTGTTCAAAATATTTACCTTTGTTTATATAATATATATGTATATATATATACATATATAACATATAATAAATATACATACAATTAATATCAATATGTGGAATATGAAATAGAAACTTACATAAAATGTACAATATGTAATTGGGTTTAAATGTTAATTGATGTAAAGCATAGCCAAGATTCATATAAACAAATTTGTGTAATCTTTTTCTTGTCCAAACAATTTTTTGTTCCGCGTTTTCCAAATTTAAGATTTTTTATTTATTTAATATATTTTTTTACAACTCTTCAAAATAAGCGTATGTTTCACGAATTACGTCATCGCTAGAGGCGTATACTTTTCAGTAGAGTAATTTCTTTGATTTTAGGAATATGAAAGAGGAGCAGGAATCTAAATCTGGAGAATATGCGATTCATGACGAACTTATAATGCTATTGAGACATCTATTTGATTTTTCATAGATCTTTTCAACATTGTTTCTTAGATTAAATTTAGATTAGTTTTTGGAGTAACGTTCTTAATAATGTTCGAAATATTTTATAAGTTTGAGTTAGGACATATTGTCTGAGTGTGGACGAGGATTTGTATATTCACATATAAAATGCTCACAGAGCAATGTTTTCTTGACTCCAATTTTGTGAAGATTCTTCAGGCGACTTCACGACACCAAAAACTATTATAATGATAAAGATTGGTTAACAAGGAGATAGTCTCTTTTATGTTTTATGATTGTAGAGGGGCGGAGGGATAATAGATATAAATATACATTTTAAACACTTTAATATGTTTTACACGTATAAATATTATTATTATTATTTTCGATTTTGCATAGGGTTCCATAACTTACTGAGTTCCTGGGCGAAAAATTGTTTGGCAGCAAATTGTCCGCAAAGCCACAAAATCACAATAATCTAAATATTTTACAAGAATTTGAAAAAGCCTATAATTTTTCGTTACTATGTGGAGAAACAATGTTATTTCATCTAGAATTAATTTTATACTACCATGAACTTCAAAATCCTAAGATTACTGTTTGTAACTTATTTTTTAAAATATCCTACATTGGTTTAGCAAATGATTAATCTTATATTATAAAAGGCATTAAAATTCTTCATAAATCAAAAAAATTGAATTGATTTACCAAAAAGGTTTATTTATTTATTGGCCACAAAACACACAAATATATTAACACAAGTTCAAATGCATTTCGATAAGAGACTACTCTTAAACACCATCAAATAGCAATTTCCATAATGAGAATAGAAAGACAAATAGAGAGATCGCAGCTCTGCAAAATTATCCTAATAGTAATATTGTCAATTATATTGTTTGCAAGGACTGAAGTGGAAGTTCAAAATTATAAAATCAACACTTCGAAAGCTGGACTATAAGAAACATAACAATTTATGCAGAGTTTGCAGATATGATACCAATACCAATTTTAATGAACGATTTAGCTGGAAGCGTTTTCGTTACGATTTGTGGTGTATTTGTGGATTCCAAGCTACAAACATTGAAGGACAATCTGAAGGTATATTAATTTGGCTTTAACTTAAGATTTAAATTCTATCAAGATAACTACCTCACACATCATCATTATCATCACTACAACCCTCCTCCTACAGATTGAACGGTCACGAGCTCTGGCAGTCCAATCTCTGACCGCCATTCGACCAAGATAAGATAAATTAATATCAATTCAAAATAATTGTAAATTAAATTTAATATAGTTTAACGTTTCCAAATATTTGTATTTCATATTTTTACTATCAACAATTTTTCTAAATATTTGTGTATCTAGTATTTGTAAACTTTCAAGGAATTGGCGATGTTTCTGAATCAAAAAGAGTTACACATTAAGCGCGCAGCGTCTGTCGATGATGCTTTTAGGTTTTGAATGCAAATAATTATCAGCCTCGAAAAAAGCATTTTTACTTTATATTTAGCTTTATCTTCTTGACAGTCTTTTTTAAGATTGCTGCCGCCTAAAGCAATTGTGCAAATATCATTCGTTTATTTTTGTATTCTAGAAAATTATCTCCAATTTGTATATCGTTTTATAATTTGCAGAAAATACATTATTTGGTTATGTTTAGTTAGAATATATACATATAGGTTAAATGATGACATCAATACAAAACCAATTACTGAGTTACAGACAGATTTAATATCAACATTTTGACGAACGATTTTATAAATTATAAAGAAACATGTGTTTTGTTCCAATTATAAAAACCATTCCAAGATTTTCATCTGATTTCTTTAATAAACATGAAATATAAATATAAATATTTTTTTCTGATATACCAAATTTTGGTTGAACACATGTTTATTTTCATTGGTATTAAGGTTGCATTCCGTTTCGTGATATAATATTGAAACTGGTAGATTATGGGATATAATGAATCCGGAAGAATTACAATGTTAACAAGTTCTTCAGTGTCAAAACTTCCGACCGAAAACAAGTACATGTACATAATTTTATATTTATAATAATTACATTTTGTATGTATAATTTTATATAGTAAAAACATTAAAATTGTATGGGTATAGAGGTCGTAGACAGTCGCGCTGGCTCTCATTAAAAACATTACACAAATACCACATACGCGAAAAGCCTGGCGATCTACGTCGACTGAAACGATGACCGACGCAAACATATGCGAAATTCCACGATGAGTAACGCATTAGCACGCTCGATATATATGACAACAATATCACAATAATCTATTAACAAGTTTATAATAAGAAGACGCACACATATACGCACACGCAGACATAGCATGCATAAGTGGGATCTTGCGAAAAGAGAAAAAACAGCCGCTGATCCCTTATTGATATATGTAATTAATATTTATGTTTTGATGTGCGTAGATTTGTAGTCAATTGGAATATTATGATTGTATTTTAGCATTGAATAGAACTGATTCCTAGAATCTTTTATTTTTGTAAATATGTTTATTTGCGATTTTATTTTGAAATCCATTGGTTCATAAAGCACACACTTATAATATAAAAAATAAATATTTAATTAACACCTTTTATGTGTTTGTCTTAAATGTATATATTAACATGTTTTGAAACCAAACATCATGTAAATATATCTATTAAACAGCATACTTTTTTCTCATAGCATATTAAAATAAGCAAAAAATAAGTTACTAAAAATAGAACGATATATCGTGTTTTTTTATATATATTATGTCTGTTTGAAAAATTTGCGAAAATATTAATAATGATGTTGCTTAAAAATAGAAACCACTTTAAGATCGTGATTACGGTGTGTATTTATGTACGCAAGCAAAACGACACATGAGAAGATACACACTTATGTAAATTTGATGTTTTTTTACTAAGAATATATGGCGAATATGAATTTAACAAAAATAAATGTAATCGTTTGCGATATAGTTAAACGTGGTTCTCTTTTGAGGTCGATGGTTTGTTTTCTACTTAAGGGGTTTGTTTTATTTTAAAGTTATTTTTTTTAGTTATCCTTCTTTTGAGTACTGCTGTAATACAATCGCTGGAAATGGGTCTTAGTATCCTAATGCAAACACTATTCAATGTATTATTTAATTCCCACCGACCCTAACATGAAACGGCTGTGTGTTCAATTACCTTACCTTTTTTTAAATAATAATAATTATTATTTTTATCCTCTCTTCTCACTTTTATTGTATATGTATACAAAAAAACTAAAACTATAAAAATTGTCTATCTTAGTAAACATAATAATCAAGCTGTTTTAGACACATTTGTACTGGTTTTAAATTTAAAATAGTTTTCTGTGCGATCATGATTGTAGTTTTAATCCAATGCTAATGAACTTCGGAGTTAAAACAAAAATTGTACTAGCGCTAACGTAAGAAAGCAACAACAAAAAGGAAGATCGTTTGATTGCCTTAAAAAGTAAGAATGATCCATTTAAGATAGCACATGTTACCCAGAAAATATAAAAATTAAAAAATGACAGTACATTCAATTATGCATGGCGCCTACGAGAATTTGGCTTACAATGATGCATTGCTCACGGAAAGCCACTTGTTAATAAACAAATTAAAAAGAAGAAAAGCAACAATAATAAGACAAACCGCTATCATTTTCATTGGGATATATGCATTTTGGATACATTTTTCAACAGGATAACGATCTAAAGCATACTGTACGCAGTGTAAAAAAAATTGTTTGTAGACAAAAAATGATGCTTTGGACTTGACTACGGAAAGTCCAGATCTTAATCCTATTGAGAACCTTTGGACAGATGTGATAAGAGAATAAAAGAAAATAAAACTCAAAGACAATTATTTTGTAATGTTATGAATATTTGGTGTATATTGACAAGAAGGTTTAAATCCGTAAATAACATACTTAGGAATTTTATGTTTTGCAAGTTATAGGTATTGCGAGTTTTATGTGTTTTGGGTAATTCGCATTGTAGGATTTAATAAAAGAAAAAAATCTTATACGTGAACATGTTTATTTTTATATACAGTTTAACTTTAAAAAAAATCTGTTGTCGTTATTAGTTTCTCTTATTCGTTCATTTCATAATTACAAATATATGTTTTTTTCTTCTGAGCAAATATACGCCATTTCAGAATTTTACTTCCCTATCTATAAATGTATTAAAAAAATATTTATTATAGCCAATTACTTTTTTTCAATTGATTTATGATTTGTTGTTTTTATGTTATTATTTTAAGTTATTTTAAACCACTTTACAGGTAAAATCGAAACAGCAAAGATGTACAATTTGACTGCAAACTAAATAAATATTACTTGCTAAATTTTGTAACATTATTAGAGTAGAGGTTTGTACCATATATTTGTTTAGAGATTGCCAATTCAAATCCCAAATATATGTTCGTTGATTTATTTTTTTTTTGTTAAAAAAATAATTTATTTATTTTATAAAATCACTTAATTTATGTATATATGTATAAACACATATTTTCGATGTAATTTCTAATATAAAAAATATATCACAAGTTTCTTATAATTTGTTTCGATTTTTCGATTATTTCATGAAATATTAAAAGAAAAGAATTAAACGATTTTTGTGCTTTTTTTGATTTTATCGATTCTTTAATATAATTTAAAAAAAAAATGAATATCATTATTTAAATCGTTTTTTTATTTTGAATAACACTGGTTTTATAATCAATACATACTTTACTTTATTTTAATTAATTATTGAATAACCGATGAGTATAGATATGGTTTTTTTGGTTATTTTTAATAAAACAAATTTATTCGATCTTTGGGTTATATTTAATATTGCTTAACTTCTTTATTTTTATTTTTTTTTTAAATTGTAATAACGACGGTTTTATATTACTTCGAAATCATTAATAAAGATTATTTAATTTAATTCTTCTTTTTAATACACTTTTAAAAAAAACTTACCAACTAAATGTACATAAATTATATACAGTGAGATTGATTATCATGTACATTTCATGTTTCCGTAATTTTCTTTTAGATATAATTATAGAGGGAATATGAAATGCTACGAATATTTAACATTATTATTTATTTAAAAAATTCATAAATCGATTAAAAAGGTAAAACCCATATAAATCATAAATATTACTCACAGAATATACATAACTAAAAAATACATACATAGATAAGTGTGTATATAAATGTTCAAATCATATCGACACTTCAAAACAACACGCACGATTTTACAGCGCAAAAAAAGTCCTTGTTTTTAATTGATCGTAAGCTCAATTAATCGATCAGAGAACGAGCATGCGCGCGCCAATAAAGTTGTTTGCACCGCTAAGTGAGTGACGCAACACCACAGAGAAGTGAGCACAATATTGGCTGATCCTCAGACTGATCGCATCGTGCGTATATAGAAGCACACACTCACACACACACATTCGTAAATCCCTACATTACTTTAATATATATTACAATACTATTATCATAGTAACGCCATAAACACAGTGTGTATATATTCAATTAGACTCCCACTATTTCATTATTATATTATATATTATTCGCAAGTTCGTTTCGCGCTCGATCGCTCGCTCGTATTATCAGCAAGACTGGACGGGGCCATTTTCGCGCGCGTCGAACTGGACGGTCAGTACGCGATACTATTCTCCTAGCCTCGTATGTGCGGCGACGTTCTGTATTAAAAAAAAAAAACAACAATATATTTTCTCTCTCACACACATAACCTCTCACATATATATATATATATAAACAGATGTGTAGCAACGCGAGTTACAAATTCGAACCTCAATAATATACGTCGTACCCCGAAAAGCTTTCAATTATCCGCGCAGTTTGAGACCAACGTTAAACCGAACACGATCTCTTGTTCAATACATAAAAAATAGAGTGTGCGAAACTATCGATATACCACCACGACAACTATTACTATCACCAGCGACTGCAACCACAACATAAACACGCGAAAGATCAACGATCGGTCACATACAATCTTTAACTGTTATATACTCAGAATTCACATTAAGATCGATCGCTAGTAAATAATATCAATAAAAAAACACAGGCGCGATCGCAATCATAATATAAATCTTCAATTCCTGATTCGGCCTATTTTACTCAAAGCACCTGCGGCTTTAAACACGCGATCATTTAGACAGCAGCGATAACATGATTTTTGTAGTTCATAAAAAAGTTCATAAATCCAATAGCAACGCCAACGATCGCAAGAAAGTGTTTCTCTGATATTTCGACAAATAACAAAATATATCGAGAAAAAAGCGGTTTCTAAGTGATCGTGATCTATTGTGACGCTGTTAACACACATACACACAGATACGCGTGCGAATATTCTTCTGGTAAAGAAAATATAAGAATATATATAAATACCCGCCGCCGCCGAAGGGGAAAGTCAAAAAACGAATTCGCAGAAAATTTAAAATAAGTGCGATCGGTTTTTTTTGTGCGTTGTGCGTGCTTTTCTTTTGCGGACTCCTTTAGTCTTTGCAGATTACTCTTGGCGCGCAGTGCAAGCCCACATTTTCACACTTGTGTTTTTATTTTTTTGTGTGAGTCTCTCTCTCTCTGTGTGTGTGTGTGTGCTGTTTCGTTGATTCTACGTGTGTGCTCCCGAGTGTCTTTTCATCGTGCAGAATTGGCGAACTTCGCATAAATTGAATTACTCGCAAATTCACCGGAAGGAAGTAAGTAAAAATCAGCGCGCGACCGTTCTATTCTCTTTAATTTATAGCCCTCTCGGCAAATGTGGGTGTATATGTGACTTTGTATCGTTGTATGTGTGTGTTAGTTTGTATTTCTCTCAATATAAATAAAATAAGTGACTATGTGCCACTCTGTATGTATAACGAGATTTGCACGCAAACACAATAAACTAATAAACGAATTAAAAAGCTTATGTGCGGTCGGATTTGTCAAGTTAATTTCGTTTGAAGCGCGCGCATTTTATTAGCGCACACACATACATATAAACTCTATCAAATTATATAAATGTGTGTGTGAGTATATATTCTAAGGAGATAGTAGACATAATGTTGAATTGGATCTTATGTACCCGACGGAAATTGCGTGTGCGCGATCGCGATCTTCACTGTGATTGTATAGTGATTAGAATTTAAAGTTTAAAGACATTCATATGAATTATGGACCTTATTATTGTGTATTACAAAGAAGAGTTGCACACGCAGGCGCTATTTTCGTAACGGGATTTTTTTTAAGAGTCTGCACGATTTTTCCATCTTTGTTTTGCGTAACAATTTACTTTTGCAAATAAAAAAAAACATGCTTTCTTCATTTTGTAAATTTAAAAATGACTAATATAATGAAACTTAATTATATATATATAAATATAAATTCATTTAATTTGCGTATTTTTTTTATGAATTCATTACACTTGTCTCATTAAGAAAATATATTATTTACCTAAATATCTATAAAAAAACACTTATTATGTAATGCATATAATTCTACACATGCCATAATACATTTTAACTGTTCGTTTTTTCTAAAAATATGTTGACTTACATTTTTTCTGCCAATATTATATACGAGAATGTATAATTGTATATCGTATACTTATATACATTGTAGATTATACATATATATTTTGTATATAATATTATTAAATTGCTGATTTTCTACTTACAAAATCAATATATAAATATTATTAGAATTACTACATATGTTACATCGTGCCCTTGAATAACTGCGATGCGACAATAATAAAAAAAATAAATCATTTTATAATCAAACGAAAAACAGTTCAATGATTTTAGTCATCCAATGATCTTTGGCTTTAGCTGCAATCCTGACTTTCGATTATGTTTATATGATGTCTAAATATTTTTCCATTAAGGGGAAATCTTTAAACTCTCGAAAAAATTGTTTTTTATATTTTTTACTAATGCAGATAATTGAATGAATATTTTTAGTACTTAATAAGCTTCCTTTAAACAACAACAAAAAAAATGTAGAAGTTTCAATTATGCGAAGAAGTTGGAAAAATTTGGTCCACGGTAGACAACGTAACTCCGCAGTTCGGCATGACCCTCCAGAAATAATTTACTATATATAATTTAAGAACCATGAAAAATAGCGATTTTTCGACATTTTTTTATATTAAAATATGAAATTTTCAATGCTTCAATGATCGTAAAATATCAGACCGATTCGTCGAGTAGTATTTTTATAACTATTATCCGCCGATTACGAAAAACGTGTTGAAAAAAACGCGTTAAAAGTATTTTGTTAATCAAACACAGTGAAAATGTACTTGCAATTAATCAACTATCCCTGCTCCATACTTCAATTCGTCAGATTCGATTTGAGTAAGAAGAAAGTCGTTGAAGCTCGCCGTCCAAAGTTGTCGTTTGGCCAACAGCGCTTTCGAAAAAAGGGCCGATAAAGCCTCCAGAGCGTAAACAGTACTACATTCAGTAACTTTGAGCTGGTGTAGTGTAGTAACGTTAATTTTGCATTATCATGATGATTTTCGATGAAAAGTTGTTGTCATCTTCGTGGTCGAGATTCAGGTTGGCTACACTCGTTTGGGCGTGAAATACTAATATCTAATGCACTGTAAGGGAACATATTCAAATATTTCACCAAAATTCTCTGTAAAGACCGACGACTGATGTTGTGTTGTTCCATGCTCTCCAAGGCGAGAGGCAAAACGTTTTAGTGTTTTCCCAGTTGATTTCGAACTTGTATTTCGAACTTGTATTTCGGATTGTTTGTGTACATTTGACCATTATTTATTGAACCGATTGCGAAATTTCCAGTTTTGTCGAAAATACAGGTTTAAGCATTATGAAGCTTATTTGATAAGCCAAAAAACGTATGACCACAAACGTATGCACACCCCAAAAATAGTAAATAGTAAAAAAGTAAATAATTTTTTTTTTTTAATTTTTATTCAAAAATAATAAAGAATGAAGCAAAAAAATGATTAAATATGTTGGAAGTGTGACTTGTTATTCTGACAATTAAAAAAAAAAATAAGAAAATTATCAACACATCAAAAAATGTTGGATAACCTTTTTTTTTAAAACCATTTGAAATTGATTCAATGACACAATTCCAAACAAAAAAATGTCATAACAACAATCTCCGAATACAAAAAATGAAAACAAATTGGTGTCCATCTCACAAACCAAAAAAAGTCTAACATTCACATAATCGCATGAAAACTATAATACCGGTAACGCATAGAATCCAAAAAAATCACCAGATCTGAACCCGATAGAATATTTGTGGTACATAACTGTTATGGAAATAAATGAGAAAAATTCTACTACTAAAATGCTTAATTCGTTTCATGGATTATCACCTGATTCTTTGCATAAATTTGTGTATTCTTTGTATATTTGTTTTGTGTTAATTAATCATTAAATTTTAAATAACTAAAAAATATTTGTATAAATGATAATAAAACATTTGCAAAAAAACAAACATTTAATACGAAACTTTTAGGCCGTATCCTTAATTAAAATTCGAAAAAATGGCGAAATCGACCCACTATAATATAAACTTGTCTCTCGTATTAATAGGTTATGCTTAAGCATTATTTTAATTTCATTTTCACCTATATTTTAAAGGTTTTGTGTATACTTCGCGTGTATACTTCCCATATTATGTACATTAGACGAATTGAGCTTTTTGAAAAAAAATCTGTTTTGATAGCGCAAGTGGGGTACATTAATCTCTGTGTGTCATTGTAGAACTCAAACGAGCTTTAGTTGGTAGTTTATACCCTCACTCACAGAGTTACAGGCCAACTAATATAATAGAGATAATTCTATTCTGTAGGTTCTTGTTCTGTGTTTCTTGAATACTGAATAAACCATGCCTTGTTATTATTTAATGCTACATGGGTCCCTAATAAGTTTTATAACGATAACAATAATAACAGCCTAATAAATTACGTCGAATACATGTGGTTGGAAACCGTCTTTCGTCGAATAATTATATTGAATATATTTTCTCCGATCTTTCGGGATGTATGATAATTAAATCTTGTTACTGCACAGAAACCCTTACATAAATATGATGTAGGATTGAATTGGATTACCAAAGCTTCACGTGGAGAATGCCAAAAGATATTTTTTCTATGCGATTTGACACATATTCCTTACTAAGGTGTAAGAATATACTGCAACAATTTTTTTGATATGGTTTATTGTTTTTGTACATTATTTATTCAAACTTTTCATAAAATCCTTGTATCGCATTGTCTATTGTAGTTTTCGATTTATCTGAAATTAAATGACAACCGTTCTTTTTAAATGTAAGTGTTTTGCATGTGTTCAATTTCTACATTTGTTTATGTAAAAAACATGACTTCGAAAAATATGACCAAAATAGAATATATTGTTTATTGTTGTTAAATCATTTTCATTTAAATTTAAATTCAGTTTATAAGTTTCCAAGATCTGGCTTATTGCATTTATTTAAACTTGTTCCTAGTAAAACTAGCACGTTCGAAAAAATCTACATAGTACATAATATATATTTTATATATTCAAATATATAGAGTATTATCTCTAGATTTCTTGCATCACAATTCCTTACATCCATCATTTATATACTAACTATATTATATAGTATTTAGAATATATACTTGAAACGTGCGCGCTTTATTGAAAAAAACTACTTTTTTTATTTATGCGTATATACATTATAGTTATAGATTATAGATCTGTATAAATAAATATTCAATATCTAATGTGAGCCCTCTGAGAGGAGCCCCAGCGAAAAATACGAGAGAGAAAAAGAGATATGAATAATTGTGTTGATTTTATGTTGATTATATTAATTATTATTATCAAATGAATAATGTATGTATTTTTAAACGATTGTTGTTTGCACCGCGCTCATTTTTATATATACACACACACAAACGCGCTTCGGTTCGCCACAGCATCTAAAAAATGCCAATCATACAGATAATAATAATATATGTATAATTTTGCATAAATCTATGTGCGCAATGTGCAATACACATCAGACTCGAGCATAGAGATATTGCATAAATCTGTATATCGTCAACTGTGTGCGGTTATACATATACTAAACATAAGTCAATGCTATGCCTGCGGAATATATACCTATGTATATATAAGGTGTATGCGCGCAAGGTGATTGGAATCAATTTCCTAAAAAATGCATTACTATTCAAGTTCGTGTGAAAACGTTTTCCTGCTATAATAGTGCAGTTATTAATTGATGTGTTTTTATATATTTTTCTATATGTATGTATTATATAAGGAAATCTAATTCAAATTAAATTTGACCTAAACAGAATATTCTTTGAGTGAAAAAAATCATTAAAATGAGCTAATGCGTATTTATTAGCTCATTTTCATGATTTTTTTGCTGTCATAGGACAATGACTGAGATATGCTCAGTGAGCTTGACAATTGATACAATATTCATTTATTATAATTAAATATACAAAAGCTTCTTTGGATATAATTATAGATTAGATTTGGATTTTAGACATTGACCTATTTTGGTGATTTTGCATCACGTATATATAATAATCGTTGTACCAAAAATGTGCAGTATCAATATTGTTTATGCTAATTAATGTTTTGTTATCTTTTAGTTTTTCACTTCTGTAATAGTTGCAACCTGAGATAAGCCCTTACAAGTTACTCTTAAACAGACCGTCAATTACTGTGGTTACCGTAATTGGTCCTTAAGCAAAGGTTATATAAAATGTACTAAATAATAAAACAACATCACTCCATTCTTCTATATTTATTTCTAATGACTTTAGATTCACAAAATACAGCCCAACAAACAATTTTGTTGAGTGTTAATATACATATAACTAAAGCTGTTTCAATTTATTTTTTATACTTTTAAAAAATGACTATACAACAACAATACATAAAACGATGTCTGAAAACGTTAGAAAAAGCTTTAAAGTTTAAAAAAATAACACAACGCCATGAAATCCTAAGGCCGAAATCAGTAATCCGACATAATAAAAAGTTAAAATAAAGTAGAACACATCTGAACTACACTAAAAAGCCGAGTTTTATTTTCTCTATTTTAGAATATCGTGATTAGAAAGTTTAGTAGATTGATGAGGGATTTAAATGATAATAAATGACAAAAAATGTTTGTATATTACGGCAAAACATACTAGACTTGCACAATTCTACTTATTTAATAAAAAACATATTTGCTTTGCTTAAAGGTTTTTCCCCCACACCCCAAAACGGAAAATTAGTTAAATGGAGAACTGCTACCATCTCTTATGTGGGGTGCTATCCTCATAATGTTCGGCTTAAAGTACTTTGTAGTATTTATTTATCATTTGGCACCATTTTTTAAATCGAACACCTCCCTTTTTTAAAAACATATGAAAAAATAGATCTTTCCTCCTATATCTATATATATGTACAACCAGATGAGTCCTGATTGACTGATTGATTGACGCTATTGTTCGACCACTTTCGGTTGAGCTAGAGGGTCGCGGTTTTCGGCAATCGATTCTATGGAAGAGGTTATCCTAATCGGAAAATTGCCAAAAGTGCGA
>JANSTU010012790.1:0-15102 GCA_027564075.1 Bolitophila hybrida | reverse complement strand
ATTAGCATGACCTGACCACTCGTGTGAACCCGTAATGGTCAATGAATCCGCTGTGCGGCATCGCACACTGGCCCTATATCCCACAAGGGATTAAAGGATCCAATGAAATATAGCTAAATTAGATTTAACTATCCTAAGAACTTAGCTAAAACAGCATTATAAGAACAATATTTAATCGTTGACAACAATTACTTAAAATACTTAAAACTGTTTAAATTAGCTATCACATCATGAAATCGGTCAGCTTTGCTACACTAGTCAAACAATTTCTTCAACAGCTTAAACTTGGCTGAAACAGTTGTAACTTGTCTGTAGAATTGGTCTTGAATAAATGGAAGCCATGCTTTAAAGATCGAATGGTCATTCGTCAATCATCGTTGGAATACTTACAACTATTCCCTTTTTAATAAAAAACAGCGATGGATTGAACTGGTAGGATTAACTTATTATAATATTTACATACATTAAATACTAATGGTTTCATGTTTTAGCTATTATCTGATTTCGAACAATTCAGACGTTACAATTGTCATTAATTAAATTAAATATATTGCTGAAAGCGCAGCAAATATAAAAAATTTATGTTATCGAAGACGAAACTACGACAGGTTTTATCTATAATTTATAAAATTAAAATATTATATGGATACATCATTCAAATCAGTATACATTTTAATGCTATCCATTTCCATTATTTTTTTTGACAGATAGGGTTATTGTATTTATTTTATTGCTGCCGTTTTACTTTCCGTTTCATAATGTAAGAAGAAACATTAAGAATTTTGAATTTTCTTTTTTTTTTTTTAAGAATTTTTCCGGTATTTATTATTTGCTAGTAACACTCAATTCTTAAACAATTTTTTATTTTTTTTGTGGAATATACGAAATCAAGATAAGTGTGCAAAAAGTGTCATATAAATGTTTAACTTAGCTAAAACAGCATTATAAGAACAATATTTAATCGTTGACAACAATTATTTAGCGTAAAACTGTTTAAATTAGCTTTGCTACACTAGTCAAACAATTTCTTCAACAGCTTAAACTGTCATATAAATATATAATGCAACAATAAAAGCCACTGAAACAGAAGAGACTAACTAGATTATTTCAAATAATATTAAGTTTCGATCTGGTTGCGTAATAAATAGTAACATTTCCCTAGAATTTTCAGATTTTCACTTAATAAAACCATTGTTTTTAATAGACGGTACATATTTTTCCGGATGTGAAATTCTAGAGAATTTGGGATTTAATAGAACATTTTATGGATTTAGTGTACATCACACAAATCTTAAAATCCTTATACCTCTTTTTTATGTTTCAGAATTAAGCCTGTTTTACTATACGTTTTGTTTCATTGGAAGTGGTTTTATTTTACTTTTTACTTACTTACTTACAAACAATGTAACTAAAAATTAACAAAACCCTCCATCAACAAAATAAATTAGCTGATACAGGCTCTACTTTGCTGGTTCAGCATTAATATATACTAAATAATGAAGTTATACTTCTATCAGGAAAATACCTTTGCTGTTACAGCTTTGAATAGGAATTAACTGTGAAAACTACAAGTTTTACTGTATCTGGAAAATTACTTTGCTGTTACAGCTTTAAAGTTTGCTATAGATACTGTTACTGCCAATAGTTTGCTGCTATTGCAATTAAATATACTCTATTAGACATATTTCATTTCTGTTACAAATAACAAATTTGCTACAACAGTATATAAAAATATGTAACAGGAAAAAATCATTACAAAAAACATTTCAGATAATAATTATTATCTGCCACACCATGCAGTACTCAAAGAGGCTACTAAGCTCAGACATACTCCTCACAGGGCATTGCACATTACCGCTATTTTGTTAAAATTGCGTGTTTATAAGGTGGCATTGCGGCAGACATACCTCATGTATAGACAGATACTAGTATCCGAAGAAGACAGCGATGTTTAGGTCTTAAAAAGTGGATTTCAAACTGAAGCCAAATTTTAGAAGCAGTTCCAAAGGAGGATAGAGAAGCTTCACTTCTACTCAAAATAGAGGTACACAACTTAAAACCCAGTAGACTACATTATTATCCCTCAACCGATTCGGTTAAGTTCAGATTCAATTTGTCAAAAGATACTGAACTTCACATAAAAGGTTTATATTGTCTGAAACGGCGAAAATCTTTGATCGGTTAGTCTTATTAAGCTAATCATGCAGACTGCACTAATAATTTATGGATTGGATTCCTTCTGTACAAAAAATAGAATTTGCCGCTGAGTGTGCTGCTATTATAAAGAAGTAATTTAAAGACTTAGTGGTCGACTAGAAAACTCAACAACAATGACTTATTCGGAAAAGCATATGATAGTCTTGCCAAGTAAAAATCCATTTACGAATTTAGTAATTTCAGATGCACATACACATAAAAAAACACAACACGGCGGTTTTCAATAAACAACAATATCAAAAGTGTTATTAGAAAATGCGTTCTATGCCATTTTCGAATAGTGGAGAATAAAGGGTTAAAAGTGTAAAGGGTACATTGCTGTGTTTGTATGTCTGTCGACACAGATTTGACAGCTAATACATTTTTGAATGCCTTTGTTAGATTAACAGCAAGAAGAGGATTATGTAGTAATGCGTATTCTTTGAACATTTCAGTATTTCAAAAATTGGAAGAGTCTGGTACAGCATGGCATTTTACACCACCTGGTTCCACATTTTAGTGGGTAATGGGAAGTGTAAAATCACATTTGCGACAGATTTTGGGTCTAACTACACTAACTTATGAAGATGTGTCGAGCTTTGTAAAATAGAAGCCTGTCTCAATTCTTTGTCCTCTAAACGACGATCCGAACGATATGAGCGTCCTCATTCCGACATTTTCAGGTTGGTGGTCAATTGTTTTCACACCACAGGTAGATATCTCCGAAATTAAAACTCCAAGACCAGATAAATGGCGACAAACTGAGAAACTAAATCAGGAATTCTGACAGCGATGGAGCACCTGGTATTTAAATAGATTACAACAAAGAACAAAGTGGACATTATATTATTAATCTGTTATTGAATAAAATTGGGAATGTATGTATGGGAATGTTGCATTTAAGTTGACTTCCTAAAAGTATAATATCAAAATACATATGTAAAATCTATTCAGCAGATGCGATTTCAATCCTTTCTTGTATGCTTGGCCTTAACCCTAAACTCCCTATTCGCGTGTTTGTATAAAATTGCGTATGAATATATTCTTTAACATATTCAACTGCAAATATATATGATTTGTATACTCGTATGTTCTGTTCGCAAACGCAATTGTTGTTGAAATTATTGTGTACTCTGCTGCGAAATAGCAATGCCAAGTACACAATATGAGTTCATATTAGGTACAGAAAGTGCAGATTAAAGAAATAAGAAACATATTTTTTTTGCTGTTGGCGTATTTTCATGTTTTGTGTACCTATTTCCGCCAAGAAATCTTCAAAAATAATTTAGTATATTTATACTATATGTATGTATGTATTTTATAAGACGCTTCTTTCGTTTCACTGACAATAGCTCTCTTCTAGTTCCAACATTTACTGGAATACATTATATTTTCTAACACTCGCGGGAATGTTAAATTATATGCATTACCAGGAAAATATCTTTGTGTTAAAGCGTTTGTAGTTGTTTTTTGTGTCAATTGTGTAGAGTGCATCATAAAAAATCTAGAAATATGTATTTTTTGGATAATGTCCCAATTCTAAAGTTATCTTGTATCAAATTTAAATTTCAGATGAATGCAAACATATATTTCTTGTATTACCATGTCGCGCTTATCGCTATATAGCTTGGCTATATTTGCTTTAAAACGCGGGCACACAGGCACTATGCAAATACTGAAAGCATATACCAAAACAATACAATAAAATGCGCTCACACAAATATTCTCTTGAATTTCTGTAGTCTGTTTGCTCTGTAAACTATAGTAAATGTATACTCATTTAATTTTGTATTTCATTTGTTTTGGAGTTATGAAATAGGACAATTCTGTGCGCAAATAGTCGTAAACAAAACTTTCTGTGAGCGGTGGGAAAAAGCAGATTATATAAGGAAAATATTTTGATTTTTAAAACATAGCTTAATGATAAATATATGAAAAATTGATATAGAGTTTGCGTCAGTTTGTTATCTGGCTAGGTATTTATACACCAGGTATTTTCTTGATAAAAAGATAATACACATAAAAAAAATATAAGTAAAGCCTACAGATTTTTTTTGACGACTGCCAAACAATTGATTATGAAGAATAACTGGCTTTATGTAACATATGTTTTCATTACAATATCATGAATGAATTGGTAAAGGTAAGTTTATTAAAAGCTTTATTTACCATTCTGGGTTACCGCTTACCAAACCATAAGCTGTGTGCTATTTTTCGTGTAAATCTTTTGGAACTCTATCTAGTAACATGTAAAAAAATAAGGTCGCAAATCGCCTAAAAATAATTGTACACAAATGATGGCAGATTTCCATTTTCTTTTTTTTTTTTAAAAACACCTTTTTTCGTCCGGCATATTTAACCACAGTTTTGAAAGCATTTATTTACGATATTATTTACGAAAAATGGATCACATACGACAATATCAAGCGAAAACGGTCGTGGTCGAAGGCCGGTGCATCGTCCCAAACAGTGGCCAAGCCGGGATTGACGGCCAGGAAGGTTTTGCTGTATGTTTGGTGGGATTGGAAGGGAATCATCCACTTTGAGCTGCTCCCATATGGCCGGACAATTTATTTTACTATCTACTGCGAACAACTGGACAGATTGAAGCAGGCGATCGACCAGAAGCGTCCAGAATTGGCCAATAGGTCCACCAGGACAACGCCAGGCCACACACATCATGTGTAAAGTTGGCCTCAAAAGAGGCTTGTGAAAAGTGGCTGTTAGAGTTCTTCGCAAATAAGGAGGGGGGTTCTACATGGGGGGTTTTATGAAGTTGCCGTCTAGATGGAAACAGATTATCGAACAAAACGGCGCATATTTGAACTAAATCCCTCCTTGATCACTGTAACTATTTTTATAAAGCATTGAATAAAGAGCAAAAAAGCGGAAGGGAGATATTTGACAAACTTATATTAGGTGTTCAGATGGCAGCACTATTCCATGAGTTTCCAAAGGCTTCAACTTGACCGAAGTAGAGAGGGTCAATAATATTTCATTGTTCTTAGAGAATCTTTCTTTAAACTAACTAGAGTTACTTCAATTATTTCGAAATAGATGGATTTACTTTCATCCTTTTCATGTTCCTAATCCCGGATATCTGCAATAGTCGATTTGACATCAGGATCTATAATGTTGTTTTTGGAAAACAGTGACGAGATCCTCGCTATCTATTTTCAGATGTCACTTGCTTTACACTGAGAGACCGAAAACTAACCATACTTTACGGTTAGAACTAAATTCGACGGTTAAGTCATGAGTCAATAATTAAAATGGTTTAGCGCTCAATCACCAATCGGCTTCTATGTATACCACATACTTGATTTTTGTAAATGGCCTTATTTCGATGAGTAGTCTCAGATAGATGTTGCAGTAAATTCCGGTAAAACTTTTTACTAAAAATAAATAATAATCATAACCAATTTAACATGAAAATTATTTAAAACTAAAGCTGAGAATTAAAAATCGAAATTTTGCTTTTGTTGACAGTCAAATTTAACCTTACAATTTAAAATCGAGAAAGCCGCATTTTGTTGACACACTTTTTTATGGTTAAAATACAACGTTTCGTAGGCAAAAAAATAAATAATTAGAAATGGAACAAGTCATATTTTTATTTAGTCCACATAAACATTTTTTTATAATATATAATTATATATATTGAATGTTAAATTATGTTTTTTATTTTTTTTTAAAAAAAAGTTCTAATGTAATGTAACCGGTTGCCCATCTGTCTGATTTAACTTATGAAAACAAGGCAAGAATTGAGTTTCTCGTATCTCGTCTCTCTCTCTAAAACTCTATTGATTTACAGCGACATCTGATGCCTTCCTATAACTCCCATGGTCACCGGCGAGATCTGTTCCGAAGGAGTCCGCCAGCTCAATACACGAAATCATCGTCAATGTTGTAATTGTAACTATTTTTGGTCATGCAACTTTTATCAATTATTGTCAACAGATACGTCGAGATAAAATTTCTTATACAAAAAATCTAGATTAGTTAGTCAAAATTTAAAAAAAAAACTTACCGATCAATCGCAATGGCCATCAAGGTAAACACAGACGCACAAATACTTAAAATCGCCACAAATTGAGACACCTTGCAGTACAACGTCCCAAATGGCCAATGTGAGTTAAGCATATAAGTATAATTAAATGTCACATTCAATGTGGATACCATGGCATCGGCTATCGATAGATTCACTGTACCAAAAAAAAAAAAAAAACAAACAATAAAATATTGGACATTTTTAGTAAACATTATTCAGAATATACCTATAAAATAATTGGTCACCGTGCGCATACGTTTGTGAGCCAATACAATCCAGATTACTATTAGATTTCCTCCAGACGCCACGATAACCATTCCACCAAACAGGATACTCCACAGCACCTGACGCCACCATGGCAGTATAAAGTCATTCGCATCGATGGCATCGCTGAAAAAAAGTAAACACGATTTAAATTCATTGAACACAATGTACATCACAGCTGAGCGGCAAACGTCTTACCTGCCATTTGTACGATTCACATTATAATACGGTGACGAGTAGTAAGATTCGTCATAGCTGAGTGAGTACGATGAATTCATATCGTACAGGTCGCTTCCGGTGGTGGCGTTTAGCCAACTTGAGTAGTCGGCCGTCGAGTACAGGTAATCCGTCATTGTGATGCTTTCAAAGTCTCGTACTCATATTCTATCCTCCACCTGATCCGCATTTGAATTGCATGTTTAGCATAACCGTAAAGCCACAACACAGGTGCAACGGATATGGCAAAGATATATTAGATTAATATATAAGTATATAATAGCATTCCTATTGTTATACATGTGTTGCACCGACAAATTCACAGGAAAGTCACCGAATCCACACATGCAATAAGATAACGATGTTCGGTTTCACAATGATGGCACCACAAGTGGAAGTGGTTGCATTGTCGCGTTTTGCTGGGGTTTGTAATGTGTGCTGCCTGAATTCTGGAAAACACACAAGTGGAACATTGAACATTGGATTTTTTATATATACAAGTATATAGGAATTATATAATCTAGGAGTTTACAGAAAAAAATTAATTATATTGTTTCTGTTTATTTATGCCTACCAAAGAGACTTCAAGGAAAAAATAATATAAATCATTTATTATATATCTCTTGTATTCAGCGAGAGGCCGGAAGTAAATAAAACAAAACAAATACAGAAAAGCTTTGGTTTGATAATAATATAGCATTTTAAACCACCCCAAAAAACAAGCAGCCTGAATAAAATAAAAGCACACAGAGTGATTACTCACAGAGGCCACACGCGATAAAAGAAATATTTCCACGCACCATTGCAAATAAAGAAATGGAATTTCTCTGGAACTCCGACCTCGAGTCCCATGTGAGTACAGACATCTCTGAATAATGGGTATGGGGTCCGATAAAAAAAGCTCTGGTACATACATATATAGAACGCCACACGCATAAAGTATTATAAGTACAATCACATTCGCATTATAATACATATACATAAAAGCAGTAAGTATTATTGTAAGACGGTGCGGCATCAAATGGTAAACCGCAGAGCAATTCGCTATAAATTTCATTGGGTGTGTGCGGGTGGTGCGTGCGTGCGCTCCTTCTACACACGTTAGTGCAGAGATTTTCCAAGTCTGATAACGTCGTGCACACAGAAGCAATTGCGCGCAACGAAAACGCGGCAGCCCATTTAATAGAAAATTACGCCGACATGCGTTCGATGGAGGAACGGCCAAACGACGTGCGCAATAAATTTGCCTGATTCGCTGCCGCCGGGTATAAAGCCTTTTGAATTACGGCACACTCACATTATATAGCTATATATGTATTTGTGGTGGCACTGTCGAAGGGTGCGACGCCTACGTCACAACACCCTTACCTTCGACAAAGTATTTAGTATGTTTTTAGGCGCAGACACATAATTTCCACGCAAAGCTCATTTTCGCAAACGAGTACCAATAACTCCTGACGAACTTTTGACTAACCCCCACACCTGTGCCTACAAACGGGCCCTCGTCAAACACGTTCCACGAGCCAAGTGACGCATTGTATGAGAGTATTGATTTCACACCGTGCGTATTCGAATCGTTGGTGCTGAGCATAAGTATAAGGTATTAAAAGTATATATTGATTGCGAATAAGTGAAAAAGTTTGGCATTTCTTTCAAAAGTTTGACCCAATTTGAAGCTTGAGCCTCCTGTTTAATTCAAATAATTGATAACAACAACAAATAATATGGTTTATTCAAATTCCATAAGGCACAGATTATGCAAGCGAAAGATATGCATAAGCAAAGATTAAATGTAATAAATTATACAATGTACATTTGAAAAATAGGGAATTATTTTCACAAAACGCGAGTACGAATAATAATACAAGGACGGAGTAATTATTCGTCTTAGACTTTTACTCTCGACGACGCATAATTATTCATGTTCATTATAAACCGTACTAGGCCAGAAGTAAAGTACATTGTAAGCATGTGCGTAACCTCAAAAGATTTCGTGTAGAGAAAGAGGGAGGCAAGATGGAAGGGAAGTGGTGTTGATGTAATTGTGCAGGCATTATGTTTATGCATGAGGTGTAAGTTATACCACGGGGGCAGCTAGAGGCTTCGCGGAGTAGGTGTCGGAGGTTGTCGTTTGCCTTTTTGACAGTGATGGACGCGTTGATTTGGTGTTAAGGATCAGGTAATATAGGGAAAACTGTATTATGTTTAGGTATGTGCGGTTATGTTATTATCGACGGCGATTAATCGTGTGGCTTAGGGAAATAATTAGGAAATTTAATGAATTCTGGAAATTGCTTGTCTCGATGTTAGGTAATTTATTGAAATATACAGAATACGTTCGCTAATAATGATTATAATAGTTAAACAGAATGATACTTTGGAATCACCAAAGACGAGTGAGATCACTGTTACTGCCAGGATGCTTTGATGGATACCTTTAGATCTGCAAAATATGAGCAAAAGCAATCGCCAGGAGTTCAAATTTGGCTGCTGGCTGTTGATGTTTTTTTATTTGCATTCAACGGCTTAAAATGTGCATGTTGCAAGCCAGCTGGGTCGTGATCTTTAAATTTGTAATCATATTTTATCGAAATTAGCACTAATTATTATTAATTTAATATCAGTGTATATAAAAAGTGCTATAGTTTTAGAATTTTAGATGTACAGTACAGTGAAATCTAAGGAAGTAATTGTCGTTTTGGGAATGAATATATAGATTGATTTTAAGTCAAAAGTTGTTCATCCTGTGCCTTTTATTTTGTATTAATCACCATCACATATATGTATATAATCTTCCGAGAAGGTTTTTTTTGCGATTGACAATCTTCTCGGATAGAACTTGTTTACGATAAACTGACTGCTATTATATAATATCCATGCTGTCGTGTTGAGTATCAGTATAATACAACCAGCTGTTTGAAGGGGTTTAGTTGAAAGTTTGTTAGTGTTTGTGGCCATAATATGTCCCGCGATTCTGTCAGTAGTTTTATCGACAGTAAGGCTGGGGATAGCTATGTATGAAATGTAGAAATTTCCTTGTAAAATCATTCTCTGACCATATAAAAAAGTTTAGTTGCGCATTTCTAATGGTCGTATTTTTCAGCCAGAGTTAAAATCAGCTTTTAACGTCTTCGTCTAAACCCGACCAAAATAAACTCGTTCGATTAAACTCATTGATGAATGAATCTTTAGTTAAATACTCGAAGCGCAGGAATTGTCAGTCCTCAAAATCTTGATCTTAAACTCGTGGAGAATGTCACTCGTAGCCGCCTAGTGATTACGTTTGCATTGGACCACATATGTCATTGTGAGTCGCAGTTCTAGCACTGAACTTCTTCTTGTTCGTCCGTTATAAACGCATTAGTATTGCAGAACTTTCGAATCTTTTATTTTTAAATTCGTTTTGTTTTATAATATATATTTAACAAAAATATATTTCGGATTTTTTCGATTTTTAAAAACACCGATTAAATTTTCGATTTTTTTATATTTTATATAATTTAATAACCATAAACCACGATGTTTAAACATTCTAATTTTATTTTTTTTATTTTCTGTTATTATTATAAATGCACCGAAGTTTGACAATTCAGATTTTTAAAAACACTGAATTTATACATTTATACAACATAATTGGTTTCGATTTTAAGGTTACATATATTTTACTTTATTATTTTTATATTAGTTTTTTAATTAGTTTAAAATAGTTTTAAATCACCGATTAGTTTTTATTTTATTTATTCGATTATTTAATAAAATTAAAATATTTATATTTTTATTCTATTTGTCGATATCTTTTGAATTGTAATAACTATCAACACCGGTTCTATATATCTTGAATACATTTTTTCGATGTTTTTAAGTTACAAAAACATCGGTTATATATTCAATATACACTTTGAATTTGTTTAATTTTTAGGTTACATGTAATTTTTTAAAATTATTTTGTTTTTAACTTTTGATTTCTATATTTGTTTTTAGTTAATATAATACAATTTAAGAACACACATTGATGAATTTTCAATTTTTTTTCATTTTTAATATATAAAAACTCTAAAAAAATGTGTATTTTTAAATTATTTAATATTCACTAAAAATTCAATATAAAAATCGAGTATAAAATAATAAGTAAAATTACATGTAACCTAAAATGCAAACATATTTGGTTTTTGTTTTATTGTTTTTATTGTTTTATATTCGATTCGATTTTTTTAATATAAAAAAAATCAAAAATTTAATATTATTTATTTGTTTAAATTTTTCGATTTTTTTTTTAATAACACCGGTTCTATATACATACATATTATATTGAATACAATCATTCGATTTTTGTCGATATTTAGGTTTATATATTTTATATAATTAAAATATAGACATTTTTAAAAACAAAATCTAATATTTGTTTAATTGTAATAATACTGGTTTCGATTTTTATATATTTTAACCATAATAAAATATCGAAAAAACGAAAAAAATAATATTAAATCGATAAGTAGTAAAAAAAAAATTTTAAAAAATAAACTTACATCTAAATGTAATACTATACCCATACTTTTGCCCAATTCAATAGGAATTTTCGATTACTGGTAGGGCCCAAAAGGTGCAGAATAAAAATAAGAAACATTTGCCTTTTTTATTTGACGTTTGTTGCCTCCGCATGCAGTTGAAAAATCTGTTTTATTTACAAAAGGAAAAACTGACAATATTTTCGAATATATTTTTTTTTAACAAAATTATTTTAAAATCTTAAAATTATTATTTTCCTTATTAAAATCAATTTTGAAAGTTATTGTAACAAAAAAATTAAAACTTCTTAAAAAAAAAACAATTAATTTTTTTCAGTAAACCATAATTTTTAAAATGCAAAATTACTTTTTTTAATTAAAATTAAATATCCTACAACTTTCTAGAACATTCAAAATATATTTTACAATGTGCAGACAAACGTCGAAAAAACCAGCCAAAATTTTTGAAATGTTATTTTGAACCTTTTGGTCCCTACCCGTAAGTAAAATTTTACTTTTCAATAAAAAAACCCATTCAAAGCAACTCAATCTATTGCCCAATACATCAAGTTAGACAAATAACCAGTTCATACATGGGTTCCATTCATAAGGTTTATTCCATATTTTATATATTGAAACTTGGCAGTATATTTAGAAATTGTAGATTTTGTGAGGTTGGGGTTGTTTCGCCTCTGCCAACACAATAGTTTTCTACAAGCTAACCTAACCAACTTAAGCACTTTGTGACGCCTTTTTAACGATATATAATGTCAAGCAGGAACTATAAACTATGGGGAAGAAAACGGTCGCATTGTTTACTAACAAAATCGACATTTAAATTAGGGGATTTCACACATGCAAATTCGTCATCTTGTCCCAAAAACCACAATATTGTATTTGGACCAACACGCATTGTTTCGGGCAATATGTTTTGCAGATACATCCAAATCGATTTACCATTGTCCAATTCCGCATACATTCACACATATACACGAAGCCATAGCACAGAAATACGAGCACGACAAAGATTAAATGTTAATTCTGTCGCATCGTTAAGCCAGTGCTCCCAATCAATAACACACACAGCCAATAAAGCTCAATTTATATGGTGTTTGTTCTCAATGCGCACCGGCCACACAGGCTAAACACCTCTCTTGTATGCTATATTCAGTATTTGTCAGTATACATATATTATTGAACTGCGGCAACACCGGCACCGCACTGCGCGGTTGACTATTTGGCAATTAGTCCACCGCAAACACGTTGAGACAATTAGTCGAATAGAAATGCTATTCACATATCGTGGCTGAACACTGGACGACATTGTCGAGCGCCAGGAGAAGCCACGGGGTTGCTCAAAGCGACGACGTTCGTCCTTCCACAAGCATCACATCGCACCCAAGGACATTGAATGGCTGCATAAAAGCATTATTATGTGTTGGTGTACTTTGTTCAGCGTCAACACATGCTCTTCGGGTGACAGACTGTTGCGGACATGTCTGGTAATATTTGTTAACTTACCTGTCTTCTACAAATCTCACGAGGTAAAGTCACAAAGTGCGAAAAGTTTCAGCTTGATAAGACCATTTACTGAGTAGGACTTTTCTTTGAACAAATAAATACCCTGAATTTACGTTTTTGTAATATATGTATTATTTAAGCTTTACTACTAGCGTTCTAGAAAGTTAAGATGTTCTTGGAGTCGTGATGTGAACAATGGCTCGCGCGTTCTCGTGACAGTGCTTATGTGCTATGTTATATATATATACAAAAAGAAGCAAACCAGCGGTAAAATATGCTTAGACTTAAAGAGCACGAAAGTTTTTTATGTGTTCTATATTTTTTGTTCATCTTCTTGTTGTAGAGTGGTGCAATTACTTTCGTTCGCATTTTTTCCATTTCACTTGTTGATACAGTGTGGTGGGCACAGCGCAAGCAAACTGTTTTACGAGCTCTCAATTAATTTTTAATTTAAAATGAGTCTCTCGGCAATAGGAAGTAGTGTAAACAAGAGCAAAAACACATACACCCACATAATTATAGAAAAAAAGTATGGCAAAGGAGTTTCGCGAACTGCTTGTATAATTGGAGCAGGACGCGTGAGAGTGTTATTAATTGTTCTGGGACACGTCGAATGATTGTGTATAAAACTTTGTGTGTGTTTTTTTTTGTTGTGGTTGGTCGAAGAGAACTAACACTTTTCTTTTTCAAGGGGAGTATATACTATTTGTAAACACACACATAAGTACTATATTGATAAGAACTTCGCAAGTCTTGCAAAGAAACTTTTCAAGAATAAAAGCTCACTGAAGCTGTGCTGCTACTTGCCAACTGAAAGTTTTATGTATGTACGTTTCTTGTAATCCATTTCGAAGGGCACCATATAAGAGTAATGGCGCGCGCGTGTAGAATAAGATTTTGGCATGGTGTGAGTTTTAACTTTATGTTAATTACTGTGAAATCTGGTTTTGATAGAATAGGACGTACAGCAGATGGGTATTATATTTTCTTTAGTAACCACACGGTTATTTATGATACCTATTAGGTACACACCACTGTGTTTTAAACACGATGGCTCTTGAGAAGATTGGAAAGTTGTTTTTAAGAAAGTTTTAGTACTATTAAAATTTATACTTATATTATTCTAAAGTACGTGAGAATTTTGACACCATCAATGATAAGTTTTCCTAAGAACTAAATATTTGAAAACTTATATGTTTTATTGATACGGTATAGTCCATTTACACACACCAACAAACACACAACAAACTCGCTCAGATGTTGAACGAACTTCCGCTTATCACACTCAGCACAAACGTCTGCACAACAGGAAATTAAACTAAATTCAAGATGCGCCAATTCATTGTTCGCTTTACGAAGAAAAGTCTTCAACAATATATCATAATATTATATTGCAAGTTATCCTGAATTCCGAACAATTGAATATTGACGGAAAATTCAAACAACACTGCTGTCTGGATTCCATAAGCCTTTGTGCCCAATACCCAATACATACATATATGGTACTTACAGTGAATGTTATTTTAGAAAGTATATAGAATTGGAATTGCTATTATATTTATATAATTGAATACCCTTGGGGTAAAAACTAAAGACCAGGTTGAGTGCCTTTGATATATGCGTCCGAAGAGAACCTCATATCAGAGTGACGACTTTTTATGTTAAATGTAATGTATGTAAATTATGGATCCTAATATCCAAGTTACTACTAATCAATTCTTCAAATATTGCTGATGAAAAATTGTTTTTTTTAGACATATCCGCATTGGCATCAGGACTGGTTGTTTAACTGCATTGGAGAGACAACAGCTGGCGAATATCCAATTTTGTTGTTCCAACTACGCCAACGTGTACATTGGACAAAGTAAATTGATATTTGTATTATCGCGTTTATGTAGGATGTAGCACTGGTTTTCGGAGAACCGCTTTATTATTTTCAAGTGTATATTTTATATATGCATTTGCACAATATACGCGATATCTGAAAGTGATTGATTTCTTGTCATTCTTATTTAGAATGTTAAAAAAAGATGAAAAAAGTATTTATTTACTTTAATTTCTTTACTATACACGGATGAAATCGGATATAGCAATTTAAAAAAACTAGATCAACCTTTAACACCAAAAACTATATATATATATAAAGCGTGATCGATTTCGAGGTTCCCTACTTTTTCAATGAAAAAAAAACACAGAAAATTCAAATTTAATGGGGAATGTTTATTATCATTTGAAAGAACATTCTTTGGTATTTATTTTTTGAATATTATGCCTATCAAATGTTGGCCGTTGCTACGTCGCAGATGGTCCATCCGTTGAGTCCAATTTTCGATGACTCGTTCGAGCATT
>JANSTU010012779.1:0-15111 GCA_027564075.1 Bolitophila hybrida | reverse complement strand
GTTCAGGCGTAAGTCTTTCCATTATGAAATGCCAAACAATACTAAACAAAAATAACATGACAGCATGACACGACTCAGTATCTCTACTTAAATCACCCATTATTATATAAAATTATCATTTTATCAAAATTAGATTAGAAACAATTACCATTACACCTGGACTATCCTTAATTGATCTGACTTGAGCGTATTTTCAAAGTGATGGGATTCGACTGTACATATGACTAGTTAGAAATAAAACAAAATGCCCTAGTTTAGATTTTATTTCAAGTTAACCTGTCTGTTTTAATGAAGTTCAACTTTGCTCCAAGATCGTCGCTCATACTTCATACGATCTCGGGATCGTTGTTTGTCGTTCAATCCATGATCGTTGATAGTCCATCGGTAAAAGTAGTCCAAGGTCGATGTGTCAGGTCCGCAAATGTAGAATGATATGCGATATCTATCATACGGATGACAAAAAATAAGTACGATGACAAAAGGCTACTCGTAGGGTATGGCAATTTTTAATAATAATAACTGTATACTACTTTTAATATTTTAATAATAATACTAGATTGATAAAGGTGCGTGCCTAAAACGGTATTAGCGACAATGATTAAATTCGGAGAAAGCAACGCACAGTTTGAAGGAAGAATTTGTTGTCACAATGACTGTGGTCAAATTCCGTTCAGAAGAGTCGCAATTTTATCACAATTGTCAGTCGATTTATTACTTTACGTCATATCGAGAAAGTTAATAGCTTAATAAGCTTATTTATTTACATTGTAAAACCATTTTTTACCAACAAAAAATTTGATTGATTGATGAGTTTATTTATCGATATATGTTTAATATAATATAGTATTTTTTTTAATAATCAACAATAATATACAGCCATAACTAACTAACTAACTAACTAACTAACTATCCATATCGCATATAAGCACAAAATATCACAAAACTTATGGCTACACGAAATGGCAATTGACCAAATTTTTACAATTTTTCGTGCGGTTAGCATGTTAATGTATATGTAGTTTAATCTACAAAACGAAAAAATTTCTTGTGGTAATTAGTGAAATAATATTAGTAGGCAAATTTCCAGTCAGTCAGGAATTGTATTTATAAAAAGTGGAATGTAGAACAGCACATATGCTGTTTCGAAGCAAACTGTAGTAAGCAGCGTAGCCGGAACTGGTAAAATAGTACATACCTTTATGGAAGCTGGAAAATCCTAAACTAAAGAAAATATTCTATGTGAATAAAATCTACGATGAAATTGCCTTCATTTCTTATTAAAATTCTCAAAATGTGAGACGTAAAATTAATTACGATTATATTGTCTCTTTATTAGGAAAATAACTTGGAATTCACTACAAATAATTTTTGTAATTATACACTTTTTTATTTAAATTCCCAACCGAGTCAGACAAAAAAAACTTGGATTTTTCGGGAGTGTTAGTATTGATTATTTGTATATGGTCTCTTTGGAAAAGTTACTTATGTTAAATATTACGAATATTAATACATATTGAAAATGTCATTCATATTAATTATTTGTAAACAAAAATAACTTAAAATAAATATTTTATATTTGTTAAGTGTTTTTAAATATCAAGCATATATCCAAACAAAAATTACAATTATTATATAGACACAATTTTATTATTTATATATGTTTATGATTTAGTAAAACAAAAATGAGTGCAACAATACTTTCCATTTAAAATACGCGCCAATACGTGTGGTGTGGAAAGGTCATTTTCACGATATAAACATTTATTATCCGATAAACGACTATCATTAAAATTTGACCACATCAAACCAATTATCAATAATAATATTTTATTATTATTTAATTTACATACTATATTTACATCCAAATATGTTTATGTACTAACATTTTTTTTATATAAATTTTTATTATTTTTTATACAAACATATTTTTAATTTTTTTAATTAACTTGTAAACCTTTCCAAAATAGTCTTTAGGTCATATCATATCATTTTATAGCCCTTATTTCACATATTTTTAGTTCTACAACATTCGGGCTTTATAGCTATAATAAATTCAGTAATGGTACCAAAATTCCAACTTTTCTCTGTTTATATTCATTTCGTACATTTTTATTATTAAATTTCATTAAAATTATGTTGTTTTGTTATAATTAAATTTTAAAAAAATTAAAAAAATAAATCTTAATTTTTAATATTAGAAACCATTTTGTTTCTCTCTGAGGGTTCGTTTCACTTCTGTTTAAATAAATATTAAAAAAAAAATTGTATGGTTTTTTTATTATGAAAACCCAGTGTAATGTAAAAATAAATGCAAGACAGAAAAAGTAATATAATAAAAATATACTCATTTTTGCATAATTCTTGATCAAAACAATAAATTAGAATGGCAGCAACCTGATTTGGTGGCAATAATGAGGGTAGATATTCATCTACTATTCATCTACTATTTTCTTATCTGTGGATCGTCAAAGATTTCTTCCTTGATTTTAGCAAAAGAATGGACTAGTAAAGGCGTTTCTATTTTAGTAGTAGTCCTAATCGCGAATGCAACGTTTGTATGTATCAAAGTTTTGCCAATTTTAAAAGAAAGTTTAGTACAACGTTGGTCGTATTTCACGATACTATGAACTTTGGAGCTTTCCAAATTGACTATCTCAAAATTGGCTGGTAATTACATTGTGAACAAGTTTTTTATTAAACATGGCTTAAACATGGTTTTAATTCCTTGAGGCCAGGTGCCTGTTTTTAAAGATAATAATAATAGTTCTGGTTTGGGACCAATTATTCTTTCTGCCATATACCATTAATTTTACTGATCTTGAGTGAAAGTAAGCGACGGATAATTCTACAAAGAGTATGTTATGGAGACGATACCTTATCAATTGAATACAATTTGTCCGAATTTGATAAGGGTCCAAGACATTTGGTAATAGGGTTGTTGTCGTACCAGCACTAAATTGGCGGGCAAATAAAGGAAAATATCTCTTTCTTGTCTATATTTAAAAAACAAGGGTCAGCCGTCGGCTGCTGTCCTAGAGGCTTAAAAACAGAAATATTTCGTGAATTCACCTTGTATTTTTGAATTCCTCGTAAGTACTGTATCATCTGCGCATCTGCTACTTTTTCCGAAATTTAAATCACAAAAACGTTGGAAATTATATATCCATGAAAATACGTTCTCGAATTACATTGTGAATTCATTGATTTAAAAAACATTGAGGAAAATACAAAAATATGAATTTTGGTACATACAAAACTTTTCTTCATCAATACCTTTTTTCTTCGCAAAAGTTAGATCTATACGCAAACAACAAAAAAATGTGGACATAATTGAGAGAGTTTTTGATTCTTATATATATTTTGGCACATTACACTTAAACTACTGAACCGTTTGGAACACATTGTTAAAAGCAATGATTCGATTACCTTTAATTTGATATCGTAAGTGACTCAATCGAACATTTAAAACTCGATATATCGCCTAACATGTAAAATTACCTCAAAAAAAGGATTTTTTAAATCATTCTGGAAAACATATCAACATTTTTTTTCTCAATGTGAATTTCCAGTTCATAGGAAAAAATATGATTGCATTGCATTGACTGGTTTTTTTATTAAATATTGTGTGTCCAAAGAGGTCAATTTTTAATTACTTATTTTGTTGCACAATTTGTATTTTTTGATAAAGTTCTTTTTCGGTTGAAATCAGATGTATGCAAAATATTTTGCATTTTTCCGAAAAATCATATCATGCATAAATAATACTATGCAATAGTTTTTCATTAATAACGATTTTCTGAATTCGCAAATTGGATTCAAATCATATATTGTTTTTCAAACTGAACACATACACATTCGCACACAAAAACTTAAAAAAAAAAAACTCTTAAAACTTATCAAATCGACGTGCATTTGACATCGAAACACGACTATACGAAAACATTAATCTCGCATAGCACGTTCTACCTGCACATTACATATATAATATATATAGTTTTGAACCGCGCGCATCTGATTTATATACGTGTGCACATTTATTTCAATTTATTTTTGCGTACGCGCGCTCGCATCCATCAAAACGCTTTTTCGCCCTCGACGCGCGCATTCCACGTGAAAATGCTTCAAAACAAGCGCAAAAATCGATTACTTTTATTTCGGAAATATTCAAATTCAAATATGACTGTGTGTGTGTGAGTTAGATATGGTTTTATGTTTTACGTGCGTTGGTGTATGCGTTATATATGTTAACGCGACAAGCTATAACTTGTGCACATATATTATATATGAACATTATGCATTTGAATGAAAATAGAAAAGCATAAATCCAACTCTCGGAGTTTTTTTTATTGACGTGCCGCTAACATATTGTTAAACTTTTCACACTCGCTTTTCGGCATATGTGCAAATAATGTGAGTGTGTGCATGCTGGCCGAAAGCACTTGGCCTCATGTTTATAATCTGCCATACAAAAAATAAAATATATATTTTATAAAAATATATAGATACAAAAAAACTGATACATAAATTGAGCGGCCGAGTAAATTTCCACATTTTTTTGGCCTGAATATATACGAGTAAACGACAAGCACGTGGGATTTCTCTTCATGAATTTCGACTTTTTGAGAAATATACATAATGGAGTAAAGTTTTCCGGCACACGCAAGAGCTTACAGATTTGGATATAAGAAAGCTTTACCAAGATAGCACGCGTCGAAATGATGAGGTGAGGCACGCATACAAACACACACGCAGACACCCATACATATATAAGTGTGCAACGGATGTGGCAAATATAAAATCCGCGCTCGTCTGAATCCCTTAACCTTTTTCAACACTTTAGTGGGTTTGACGTGTGCGCGCGCGTTCGTAGAAGAGAAAATTCAAAGCCCAATCTGATTACGCTTCAGTGCCGAAAATAAAAACGGTGTTTTTGTGTGTGTCGAGACCATTGTTTTCGACAGTATAATGTATTATAACGTATAGATGCAAAAATACAAGTGTGTGTGTGTGTGTACGCAAATTACGCTGTGCCAGTTGGTTTCTATTGCAGAGCATCAATCATGCTCGTACGAATTTCAGCAGGCAAATATATTTATATAATTCGACGCAAACACACACACCCACACACACGCACACATGTGAAATGTGCCAGACTATTACGCAGCACAAATTGAAATGGATATTGTTTTTTTGCTCCCCGCTATATCGTCCTTTTGTAGGAGTCTGAGGTGGGAGGAGGGTTAACAATGCGCTAACCCACAAATAAAGCTTAGGCATCGCGTAGAATTAGTTCATCTGTATGTTTGTATCCCGCAGCCTTTCACGCATGCATTCATGAGTCTCTGTGTGGCTAATGATGTGTTTGTATGTATGTGTGTATAGGCGTAGAGGGGTGTGTATTTATGTATGGATACGAATATGTTTGTCGGATCTCGTAACATATGCGTGTAAAGGAAATTATGGCCACAGAAACTACTTAATTATGTACAAAGCTATGCTGAGATCCAGGTTTGTACATTGGTTTAGGATTTGACCAAATCCGACACTGTATGAGACACTATATATGTGAATACTCGGAATATAATTAGAAGAGTTGGTTTAACCGTACTAATAATATGACGTGTAAGTGGTAGCAGTGGATCAGTGTTCCAGGCTGCTTATCAAAATCCAGAGAAACGAAATTCTCTAAATGTTTTATTAACGAATTCAGTTTCTTCAGTTTTTACTTTTTTTAAACTACCACATATTTTAAAACTATTGTTTAACTAATTATTTTGTTTTATATTTCAAATCTATTGGAACAGTTTGAATTAAGTAAGGTCACATTTTAAATTTATCTAAATTTATAACTAGGTCATCAATTTGTGGGTCAGGCATATCGATGCATATCTGAATATGCAATCATTATTGCGAATTGCTAGCAACTTTATGTTATTTATGCATATTTGCTTTTTCATCCTTTTATAGAAGTATCGTTTTTCCATATGACAAGTTGGTCAGACTTCCCGCAGAATCGAACTGACTTGTTCGTTAGCATCATTTTTATTTGATATCTGTCTTGTATGCGCGTTTTAGGAATCATATCTTTCGAATCTATATCTATTCATCTTTTCGAGATAATACATCTGCATCTTTATGAATGTTTTCAAAAATGTTAATCACATTAATCCATTACTGCACAATTTATTTCGTTTTGGCACGATAATTAAGGTTTTAAAATGGTTTCTTTATAAGTTCGCGTATTACATAAGTTCACTGGTGCTCAATAGGATTGAGGTCAGGACTCTGGGCAGGCAAATCCAAAACAGTTGCAGATTGCTCCAAAAATCAACAATTTGCCGTATACAATCATTGTCCAGCTGGAACACATACAGTTAATGGGCATGGCATTGAACGCATATTCAATTTTTTTTTATATTGGCGTTGATCCATTCGGCCAACAACACGATGAATTGGACCTAATTCAGGTCAGGAAAATGCTCCCAAGACTATGACGTTACCGCCCCATGTTTAACGGTCTTCAATGTATATATTGAGTTGCTCTCCAGATTACTCTTATCTGAGCATTGAGTGGATTTCCCAACAGTCGACGGTTAATCGGCGGCATGCAATAAACACCATTGAATTTGACATCACACGCGAATATACAGGCATTTTTTTCAAATTTAAAACAACAGAATTTAACTCCACGGACTTTTATATTTGGAAACATTAAAAAACGGTCTTTCAACCCGCGGTCTCTCAACCCTATTAATTTTTGTAATTCCATTCACTGGACTTTCATCCCGCGGACACTCATTTAAAGAAAAATTACTTTCATACAATAGTTTTACACCCGGTATAATCTTTTGTTAATATTTTACATATAAAATATAACACAGTCATGACAACAAATTAATCACAAAATTGTACGAATGTCCGCGGGGACAAAAACTAGAAATTTGGACAAAAGTCCGCGGGATGAGCGTCAGTTGTGTAAAATACAAAAAAAAATATACAAAAGTCTGCGAGGCGAGCGACCGCGGGATTAAAACATTTTCGAGCATCTGATCTGCTCCCGTTGACTGTATTGTTTCCATCGAAAACAATTAATCGAATGGACAATTCGTCGAAACACAATTCATCGAAAAACAATCCGTCGAATGGACAATTCATCGAATGGACAATTGATCGAAAGTTTACATTGGTGAATTATGATTATGAGTTATTATAATTTTAATTATGTGAAGTGATCTGTGTATTATCGAATAGATGAATTGTCCATTCGATAAATTGTTTTTCTATGAATTGTTTTCGACGAATTGTCAGTAAAGCCCCGATGACACTTACTTGATCTTTATTCGCAATGCATGCGAACTGGCAAATTACTCAAAAGGAAAAGAACGACTTTATTATTGTATCGCTTATGTTCTACGGTATTCAGCTGTTATCTAAATATGTGTAGAATCGGTAATGCATGTGCGGTAGTTGATTGCGGTTGGTGTTTTTTATAGTGTTTTTGTGACTATTATTTATTATCTATATATTAAAATCTGAAATTATCGTAAAACCTTTATTATGATTTTTTTCATCTATTTTCTATTTTGTCACCTTTGACAATCCCCCTCAATATATAATACACATGTGAGAGCTTTTTCCAATACTCGAAGCATTTATAATATGCGCTCTTCCAGCGATGCGATCGGTATCTCCTCAATCAATCAATCAAACTCCGAAATTTTATCTTTTCAGTTTTTGGAATAGGAAAAATTCGCAGGGGGCCAAGCTGGTGAGTACGGTAGCTGGGCATGATTAAGGATTTTTGTTTAGCCAAAAAATCAAAAACAAGCAAAAACGATCGTGATGCAAAGGCAGGAATTGTTATGGTACAAAACCGGGAGTTTTCATTGTATTGCTTCACATTAACGACGCATAAGTTCAAGGAAATATTACTTCGATTCTCATACCACAGTTCTTTTGGTTAAAATTTAGCATTTTCGCCAACCGATATGCCGACATCCTTCTCCACAAATTCTCTAATAGTGTTTCGCCGATTCTCCATAACAATTTTCTTCACTGCTTCAGCGTTTTCATCATCTTAAAACTGATTTTGTTAAAAAAATCTCGCCAAATGCAATAGTCAATATTTTAAATGCTATGGAGCACTAAATATTATTTTCACAAAAAATGTAATACAATAATACATTCGATAGCACCCCAAAACACGTCTAACTTATACTATATATATGTCAAAATCAAATTAATAATGTAAAATAGCTGATCATTTCAACATATTTTGGAAACATGTTCACCAACACAACTAAATATGAAAAGTTTTTTTTGAACAAACCTCGTATAACAATTCAATTTATATTATATTCTATGATAAGTCCTTCGTATTAATTGAACAGCCAATATGTTGTTGAATTTATGCATTTTATGCCATTCTATGCTTTCAATTGTACTGCTTGCCAAATTGTCGTGAACTGATTGCATGTCAACGAATCGGGGAACCTATATAATTAATTGTATACGCGATATTCAATGAATTCCCAAACATTTGGCGGATCGCCGACTTTCATTTGAAATTCTAACGTACACGCAGATGACCTGTACAGAATGCTTTGACTGTTCCCACATATAATGCACATTGCAAATATATCGATCATGTGCCAACCTATATACATATTTTAGCGGCATTCGTACTGATGAATGAACAATCGCATCAGCAATGAGATTATTCTCACTCACATTCAGCGATTGCCAAAAAAAGCCCACACAATTCGATCTCAGCTATATGTATCGTATCGGTAAAAGCTTAAGTGTACTCAGGCTCACATATTATATAAACTATAAAAGAATATATTATACCTAATACTGTGTGTAAAGTACTTTGAGTATAGAATTCTATTGCGAATGCGATCGATACAAATATAAAATACATAATATTTGCAGTTGCCAAATAACATATCCTTTCGTCGAATAACTCAATTCAAGACGCGCGCTGGCACGATGATGATGATTTAGTTAGGCGAATTGCTTTGACTGAAACGCGCATATCCGCGAGCGCATAAATATTGGATCGTGTGCGGGTGATTTCCGTTTTTTTCCGCGTGTGTCTTTTGCGTGAGAACTCACACAAATAAATATATATACGCGTACAAAATTGTGCGTGCGCTTGGTTGGAGGGTTGCGAGTGTACGGTGACAGACAGGTAAATGTATACAAAGCTGTCAACGGTTACTCGGAAAATAGACAAGTCGCGGCATACACAAGAGTCGCACTTTAGACATATTTCTTAGGCAAGTGCGTGAAATTTGGTATATATAATATGCTGGTATATATATATAGCGCACGTACTTCAACCCACTCAGGAACTGACATAATTGATTTGAAGTCATCTTTATTTTTTCTGAAAAACCTGTTGACGACCTGTCATGCATTCGCTATTTTTTGGACTCGGAGAAGGTTAATCGATTTTTCAAAATCTGTCCGACTACGTATTGTAGAGAAAAAAATTGAATTGAAAAAGCAGACACTTAAGCTAAAATCATAAGCAGTTACGGTATGACGGCGTCACTGAGCTTTATTTTCGTGAAATACTAGACAAAAGTTGAAATAGTATACAAAATAATATATATTTGGATTTGCTTGCTTATTAAATTGTCTTATACAGATGACTTAATCTTCTTAGTTTAACGAAATATTAAGTGTAAAAAAAGATAAGATAAAAACTTTCTAAAGATATTGTCGTTAGATAAATACCGAGACCCCATAGATACAATTTAGTTTAAATAAACCATTTTCTGTAGATGCATATATATGAAAAACGATGTGTTGAATTTTTGCCAAGTGAATTTCTCTCAAGTAGAGGAGTGCATTTTTTTCACCACATATTTGTATGGAAAATATTTCAAGGTCAAAAATATGAATTTTCGTCACCAAAAAAGTGAATCCTTGTCACCAAATTATTTCGTGACAAGAATTGTCATTGGTTATTGTGATTTCGTGACAAAAATGCACTCCTCGGCAGTGAATACTTCTCACCAAATAATTTGGTGACGAAAATGCACTTGAGAATAATTCAGTCCTCGTTAGTGAATTGACATGAACATTGAACATGAAAAACGCCCATTTTATACAAACAATTTGATCAAATATTTAATATTACTAAGATCTTTGCACAACAAAATTTGCCAACTCACGTATGACTCAATAACTAAGCATAATAGATGTCATTATTTAATTTCAACTGAAATCATGCACTCAAATGATATCTAAATAAAATGTAATTAAAAACAGGCATTTTATCTACTCATAAAATAGATAACTCGAAACTGAATATTTGTTCGGCAAATGCAGCAACAACTCAAACACTGTTTTTTTTTTATTACTTTCTCAAGTTTCATTTACGAAATGAAATTTAGTGAAACACTCCAAATATAACATATTATTTATATTAATATATATATATACATATAGTCGTATATACACAAACATTTATAATAAACATCCCGCTCTCTCTCTACTTGCGCAGGTACATCGCAAACGGAACGCTATCTGGTCGTCGTCGCCTAGATAATATGTTATCGTCGCAGAGGCGTATTTATATGATAAAACATTGTTATCAGGACGTTGTGTGTGCTTAGCGCGCGGGTAAATTATACGATAAGTTAATGTGTGCGTGTATATTTTATTAGTTTGGTTGGTTATGCGCGATAAACGGCCCATAGTGGAGCCATATGGATTTAGACCGTGTTCTAAATACTCTTCGTTGCACTACTACATCATTATACATTTGTCCGCAGTGTGTGTGAGCAGACAGTGTGTGCGGTGCGTAGTTTATATATTTAAAGAAAAATAGTGCGTGTTAGTGTCGAGTGCATTTAATTTTTAAAAAAAGCTATATTTTTTAAGAAAATCATTTATATAATTTATACAGTGAAGTTTAGTGAAGAACATTGCACGTTTTCGTAGAGTAGCGCGTCGTGCAACATCACATTGGATTATATCATATAGCCATACTTTCAAATATCAACGCAGAGAAATGTTGAGCTCATTGGACGCGTTGGCGGGGAAAATATCACCAGGCTCCGGCAAGAACAGTCCCAATCAGTTCCAGCCGCATTCGGGCAATGATAGCAGTAATTGTACAACCGTCGCCATCAAAAATCACTTTAGCCAGAATATTCATCCGTACCAGAAACTGGAACACATATCCAACCGGGAAAAGTAAGTATCCTTATTACAATGAACATCAAGTTCAGGTTTCAATAAATAATTTAAATACAAGTGTTTAATAAAATCACTGAAAGACGCATTTCCAAAGAATCTGCTGATAAGACAAACAGTGTGCGACAAGTGTCTTTGCTTGAACACACACGTACAATGAAAAGATTAGGAATATACACAACGTCTTTTCATGCATACATTAAAAGAGAGATTTATATACTGTTTATTTAATTCAAACTCAAACATTATTTAAAATTAGGATTTTCTTTGTATTGTATAACACTCATTACAAAATGAAAATTATACAATATGTAATTTAAAAAAAATGCGAATTAAGAAGTATGAAATTAGGAAATAATTCCTTAATATAAAAAAACTTGATTTTATTAAATAAATTAAAAATAAATAGATTATTTGCATGTATCAAGATAATATTTACTGAATATTAGTAAATAATGGTGTAATTTATGCTATTATTTAAATGGATTACATAACCATTAACTGGTTTTCAGTTAATGTTGGTGTGAATTAAGCGCATGATTTACGCTTCTAAAAAAATTACGTTCAGGTAGTCATAGTATCTCTGTCAATTATTATCTGAAATCAAAAACCAAAGTTTTACTTTTTTTAGTGTGCGAGGGTAGCTAGTGTATGAACGATTTTTATTGATTTTTTAAGAAAGTTTTGTGCAACAGCTCTTAAATTCCATATATACTACAGTTTTGCTCCGATCAACATGAAAAAATGAAAAAAAAAAAAAATTTAAGCTTGAAAACCCCTTATGCATATTTATGGTATGATTTCCAACATTTACTGATTTTCAGAAAATACTGCCTCTCAACCCAGTGACTGTTAGTTCGAATCAAAAACATCACAAAAAAGGTTGAACAAATTGGTATTTTCACGAGTTTGCCTTGATCCATAGGAAGAATGTTGATCGTAATGACTATACAAATATCGTTATTAAATCCCGAAAATATCATGAAACCTCTGTATTGCATGTGAAAAAGCAGAGGAGGCCCAGACTATGGTTTTTTGCTAAACAAAAAGTGGAAAATTAAAAAATACCGCATTCAGAATATTTTAAAATTAAATGAAAATTAGAAACCTCAATTGATTGACCTAAATATCTTAATAGAAACGATAATAAATAAAAAATAATTAAAAAAATAATAATAAAATCAATAAAAAGTCTATAGTTTTATAACATTCTTTTATATTATATTTCTTGAAGTCAACCCGATGATCATCGCAAAAAAGAAAGCTTCTTGCATTTTTCGCAGAAAAACAAAAAATACTTACGGTTTTGACGTCGAAGGTGTATCTAGGACGATTTCGTCCGTAGTGGAATTCGAGTGTTTACTACGACTATCCGTCAGGGCAGGTTAGGCAGGTCCTTGGGGGCATACATTTTTTTTATAGAAGCCTAGCAGCGTCATGTTATCAAAGTTGCACCGACATATGATTTTCGAATTTAAAGAGAATTTAAAAAAAAATGTTTTTAATTTAAGGCTTGCTTAAAAAAACTAATCTTAATAGATCTCGATATTAATTTGCCACTTTAAGTTTAAGTACTCAACCTAAAATTGATAAACTAAAACTTATTTTGGAAAACAATAATATGAACTTAATAGCGATATCTGAAACGTGGCTTAAACCTTAAATTATATTTCGAATAAAACTATTTAAATTGATGGGTATAGACTGCTTCGTCCCTATCGGACTGGTAGACGAGGTGGTGGTGTTTCCATATATATTATGTTAAAGCCGATTTGTTAACTAGACATTGAATTATTGGTTCAATTCATCCGTTAAAAGAGCAATTGCTGAACTTTCTAAATTAAATGTAAATAGAAAGGGCAAAAATCAATTACTATAAATCAAACAGCGGATGTTTGGCGTAGTATAAAGAGCCTTAATTCCATCTAAATCTCTTGCTGAAATTCCGCCTTTTACTGCTGACGAATATAATTCCTACTTGACTACTACTAATGACGAGCCGCTCTCCGACGATAATATTGATTCTCACCAAATTTGGTCATCTTTTGCCTTTAATACTATTGGTCCTCGTAAAATAATTATTGCATTCTCTCAAATAAAATCAAATTCAGTTAGCATCGCTGAGATTCCACTTGATTTTCTTCTTATACTATTGCCACAAATCATCTCAGTACTCGGTCATCATTTCAACATGGTCTCCACTTCCTCTACTGTTCCAGACAACTGAAAAAGAGCAAAAATACTTCATATTCCAAAGATCATCCAAGTATGAAGAATATCGACCAATTATTTTATTTCGATCATACTTCTATTATTATTATTAAAAGAAATTCAAAGCGTAAAAATCTTGTCGAATGTATAGAGGAATGCAGCAGGGTCTCTTCTTGGGCCTCTACTGTTTTCCACGTTTTTTTTTAATTACATTCTCTTCGTGCCACCTCTATGCAGATGATATCCAAATATATTTATCATGTTATCCTGATTTAATTTATGAAAGCATATCAAATGTAAACTATGATCTCTTTATATGTTAGTTTTCGATGTAAAAATCAAAATCCCGAATGATCGCAACAGCTCATTCGACATAGATCACCTAGTGGAACAAATGGATGGACACCATCGTAGAAGTCGTCACAATAGTAGAAATAAACTTAGATGACAATGGCAAAGAAACCGCTACAACTTCTAGGCGCCATCCAATGAAGAGTAAACTTAGATGTCGAAGACCCGATTTACATCACTCGTCGAATCTAATCATCGAACACCTTGGAAACACTTGACATTTCCAAAGACAGTCTGTTTGCTGAACATTTCGAAACAAAAAAATAATCGAAAAACGTGATTCAGTTTGCGAAGTTTATCGTGCTTTACGCCCATTTTTCGGTCGCGATAATTGTCAATTTGTGCAACCATGGATCGCTTCGGCGTTGTCGACCTTTGGTTATAGCAAGATGAAGACAAAATTCGACGAGAACAAACGTTCAAGAAATGGTCCAGGGAAATGGACTCCGCGGTCATCTTATTTGACGCATCTGGATTATTTTCTATATGGGTATGTGAAATCGATTGTCTAAGTGCTCGAGAATGTTGTCGAAAATTGAACTACTCGAGTACACTTCGTCCAAACAAGCCGTGGAGGCTACGAAATATTGTTCAATCATAATTGGCATAAAATTATCTTTTCAATAAAGTTTTATCTTATTTCAAAGTTCTTGGCTCCGAAAAAAAAACCTTTATGAATTCCTGATAGATAGAAGCGGAATCTGAGTAAGATTGTTTTTCTTAGTTATCCTACGGACTTATTGAGTGATGTGTTATTTCCAAGTGGTCTATACAAAATGCATTTATTTAAATACCGGTACTGTGTCTTACCTAACATAATTAACTATAAAAACAAATCGATCGACTCATATCATAGAAAGTTTTGAACTTGGGTTTAATTTTTAATTCATCTTTGAATTGAATTGATCAATTGGATCGATCTCTGTACTAACAAGCCTATTCAAGATAACCTCATCAAAAACTAAAATTGCACTAATTAAATCACTTGTAATGCCTCATTTTTTTTATGGTGATATAATTGCCTCAAAAGAAGTGCAGCAGATCAAAAATAATTTTACAGATAGCATTCAATTTGTGCATTAGATTTGTTTTAAAAAAACGCAATGTTGAGCACATTCACAGTTTTCAAAACAAAATATTAGGTGTAAAACTTTTTGATTATCTTAAATATATGCAACTTCTTTTCTAAATTAATCTGCAATAAAAAACCTAGTTATCTATTTCAAACGCTTTTGCCTTGTCATTCAACCCGCTCATCTTATATTATAAAGGGTTTTTCAATAGGTGCGCTTCAACTTTTTTCCGATAGGTGCGCTGAACGACGCCATGTTTTTCCTT
>JANSTU010012768.1:0-15111 GCA_027564075.1 Bolitophila hybrida | reverse complement strand
TATATATATACAGTTATACACACTATCACGCACGCATGCTATCGCAATCTATAATTCTCATCATTGCGCTCAAACACTACTCATTCTGCGCGCGCAGCTTTAGCTTATGCAAGAACCCTCTGTATAATAAAATAATACGCGTATTCTTCACTTCAATATTGGCCCCTCCTCATGAAAACCGCTTCGGTGCGGCTCACTCGCGCAAGCGAAACACGCGCCAGCATGACGTCTCGGGGACAATGTGTCACTTATATGTTGTATCGAGACATAAGGGTATTATGCTCTTGGACTTGCAATACGCCTATTGGTTGCTAGGGCGGAGTCAACTGCGTGCGCTTAATTGACTATAAAATGCCAATGAATTGAGATTCTTGAATCATTATCGTGTTCGGTGCTGACGGAGCACGTGAGTGAACCTTTTCTATAACTTTTGATCGCATAGAAAATTTAAATACTGTGCGCATGCGAACATCCTTTAAAAGTTAGATTTATTGTGAATGCTCCAATTCGGTGAATGAATCAAAAGTGATCCAAAAGAGTGAAGTGGAAAAAACTGGTGATATTTAAAACAGTGACCCTATTAGAAAACTGTATAGACAATATAGACATTCTCATAATGGAGACATCTGCATTTGACGATCAAATATTCGCCGACTTCTCGGGACCGTTAAGTCCGTTGGGTGCCAAACCGTTAACGCAACAGGCAGGTCACAGTATCCAAGTAATGTTGGGCATGTCAAATACCACAGATCTTTGTAATCAGCGATTGCCCGAAGTGCACAGTTTACTACCTGGCTCACCAAAAATTGATCACTACAAAAATCTCGACTACTCCAACATTAAGATTGGTTCCTATTCACCACCATCGCATTCCAAGTACGATTATGTAAATGCAAAACTTGACCACTATTCGCATTCACCTCCGAAAATCGATTATTCGAAGGCAATGGATTACAATTCAAACGGTGGCAGTAAGCTAGACTACTCGCCGAATGGACAGAAAATGGAGTATGAGCATCATATGCAAATGTACCAACAACCACAACAACAGCAACCGACGCAGTCTATGGACGCCACGATGAATGGAGTAATGAATAAGAAAAAAGGAGCAGATGATAATTCATCGTGTAGTTCTACGCCAACTACAACAAATTGTAATGGTGGAACGGTGGTGTCAGCGGATGCAACAAGTACAGGAACAACTAAGAAAAATGACAAGAAGAAAGGAGATCCAAATGGCGTGAAAAAGAAGAAGACTAGGTAAGTTTTGTTAATTGATGAAAATTGTCAATTTTCAAATGATAGCCATTGATTTTTTACTCCATTTTTCGACATCATTAATATTATAGAATACTCATTTTTGCCAAATTTTACAATTTGTCTATACAAAAAACTTTAGATTTATACACATTCTAAAATCCATATTCTGAACTAATATCAGTGAGTGAAATGAAAGAAATGTAAACATTGTTTTATCTTCGAATTTACGATATTTCTATATATATCTCCAATTTCCAACTCCAAAACAACATAATCTCATATACTCCATTAATTTCGTAGAACCACATTTACTGCGTATCAACTTGAAGAACTCGAACACGCCTTCGAGCGTGCTCCCTATCCAGATGTATTTGCACGCGAAGAACTGGCACTCAAGCTCAACCTCAGCGAATCTCGTGTTCAGGTCTGGTTTCAAAATCGTCGGGCCAAGTGGCGCAAACGTGAACCACCACGCAAGACTGGCTACATTGGACCAAACAATCCATCGACGAATATCGGAACACCACTGGGTCCACCATTCTCGACATTCCCGCAAACGACAACGGTCAGTCCGCCCGGTAGTGTTGACAGTTGGACCAGTTATCAATCACCCTACGAACTTAGTCCTCACTTTAATATACTGTCACCGGCCAATAGTCCGTACGGTACATTTTCGGGTCAATACGGTGCTTATGTGCACGAAAGTCAATTGTTTCCAGTGCGTCCGCACTTTGACTACGGTAGTCCGCCAAGAGGTGCTGATGGCAATGATGTAGAAGTAAAAACCGACCATTATGTTCCAATGGACGATAAGTTCGATAATCACTGTGCCGACGGGTAAGTTACAAACTCTCGATTGTTTTCATGGAAAAAATCTGACTAACTGTTTCTTTATTGTTCACAGAAATTTTCGAGTTCCCAATGGAAAGTATATGGACGAACAAAAGTATATGCACGCCGTGAGTCCACTTGATGAGCCAAAGTACTCGAGTTGCACGATGGAAGACCAATCGATGAAACAGCAGTTTGCTACGAATATCGCAATAGGCGGCTGTCATCCGGGTGACGACAGCGCCACTGGTGGTGACAACGGAATGACAGTTATTAAATCGGAGGACGGTGGTGTTTCGCACAGTTATGTCTTGCCGCCTTTTTTGCACTAAAGCAAATGCTGTTCCGGCGGAAACACTAAATGTCCGCGAAACAGCAGGGTACCCATTTGCGCATATAAATTGTTTGATAAATGCGCATTTGCTTTAGTCATACAAAGCAATGAGTGATAGTGTGTATGAGTGTATGTGTTTGTGTGAATAATAAAGAAAATGGAGCCTGTGTGGTTAATCATTTTTTGTATCGATAATAGTTAAAACTTTTAATCGAACAAAATTTAATGTCAAAATCGTCATGTCACAATTGCCATTATATATAAATGTTTAAATACTGTAAATACTCGAACAACGTCAACAAAATCTAAAGTCTTGCCAAAAAATATAATATTTACTCTTTTTACTACAAAAAGATATAAAATATGTATGCCATTATATAGTTTTATAATTTATTGTATATTATTCGTCTTGCCGCATTCCAAATGTGCCTTAAATCTGTTAGATACATAAGTTATTATATAGTTATATTTTGTAGTTTGGTTCCTAATATTGTATATTATACCGAAACCCGTTGTATGAAACAGTTGTAACGTCATAGAACAATGTTAATTATTACGTTATTATAATGTTACCCATTCTTTACATAAAACCACATATTGTCAAAACTTTTAATTTATATTTAACATCTCTTATTTATTTTTATTGATGTTCAAAATATTGTTGTTTACTTAACGTTGTCAAAGTAATGTTTTTTTCCTCTCTGTAGTTACATATATACGTCAATTTCATGACGCACTGTAAATATAATTGTAAGATTATCAAAAGATTAGGTTATGTTTTGTGAAATCGTATTTATCTGATATAATATTAAATTTGTATATTAAGCAATATATAGCAGGTAATTCTTGGTGCCACATACATTAAGACCAAAAATAATATTTACGATTTTATAGATGTATAAATATATAATTATGTTTAAAAGTATACTTGTAAATAAATCTTTTGATTGAAAAGTTTATGTTGGATTTTTATACTGAATTCGAAGCGTATTTATTAAAATATGTAAGTAATAAACTAAGTATATTGGTATTGTATGAATAATTAATATATTTTTGTATATGTATGTGAAATTTTAATAAATCATATAATAACATGTTACAGGTTTGTTTTGAACTCACATCTTCATATTTTTTTCATCTGGCTCCGAATTCGAAGCATATTTATCTAAATATTTTTCAGAAATTACGTTTTATTGATGGGTATAAAAACATGTGTAAGTACAATAAATAAATTGCTATGGTTAATTCTATTAAATCATAAAATAATGTAAATACACATATGCTTACTGGGTTGTTTTAAACTCACAACTTGATCTCACCTTTCATATTGCGTGGCTGCGTTCTTTGTGTTCACATTCAAGTGTCAATTATCAAATGTCAAAGTAATTCAATGTTTTGATTTCTTTGCGCAGCTAAAAAAAATACTATGTAGAAATATGTTTGCTCTGCGTTTAATGAGAATAAACCGGACCCACCGGTCAATCGGGACAATTGCCACTGCAGTTGTGGACTTGTACAATGAACCGAAGAAGCTTCCAAATAACAGCAATGACTTTTTTATGAAAACTCTGGGTACAAACGTGAACATAACCTATCTTTATGAAATATGTGAACAAAATATAATATCTATATATCTATAAATTCTACAGAATTACCAAAAATCTCAAAGGCTCGGGAAATAGTAACAAAACTTCCGATTCTGGCGACTTTATCGGCTGATGAGATTATTAAGTCATTGAATCTACTCAAATCATATGGCATACCAATTGAAGACATTCAGAAACTACCAATATTGTTGACACGGAATGCCCTGACTTTGCATAACCATTATGAGGGTCTGCAGGAGTGTGGTTTCAATACAATTGGTGCCAAACATCTGGCTAAATTTATAGTTTTCCAAAATCGTAGTGTACGAATACTTAAGCTACACGGATTTATTGACGACAATGTGAATGTAACAGAACGGCTCACTAGTTATCTACCCGACATGGACACCACACAGCTTAAAATTGACTCGGACGAAATTCTTCTGAAGGAAAGACGACATACGATTCTGAATGCCTACTTTCGTCAGCAGCTCGACATGAACGATGAGCATATGCAAAAAGTGTGGAGTGTCTATATGACTCTGCGACACAAGTCCTTTCGAACGATCTACAATACATTGCAATTTCTACAAAATGACTTGAACTTCACAAAGGAACGTATTCGAAACAATTGCTATTTATTGTATGCTGATCCGGCTAATTTGTATAAACTTTTACATGAGATCAAGTCAGTGGCTGGTGTAGATATTCGAGAAATTCTGCATCAGCGTCCGAAAATTGCTATGAGTCCATGTGCTTCACTTCAGCGTACAATCCAGTATATTAAAGAGTTTGGAATACCCGAAGTGGCGATTGCAAGTTGTTTTGAAGTGCTTACACTGGGACCGAGCACAGTATACGAACGACTGATTGAATTGAAAAAGATAAAAGAATTCGATGTGCTGGTTAATCATCCACGTATTATGCGACTTATACACTATCAGACAAAGGCCAGGATTCGATTGGACTACCTTAAGCAACTCAAAGTGAAATGTGTATCGCTGCATGTTCTTTCGGCTAACTCGGAAGCTTTCGAAAAGTAAGAAAATAACTCTATAAAAATATAGTTTCCTTTATAAATCTTGCATTTTGCAGGTACGCTCGTGATGGATCGGACAAAACAAAGGGTCGCGATGCCGTTGTTATGCTATCAACATTTTTCAATAAACCTACTGTGGAAATTCGAAAGATACTCTGCCGTCATCCCAATTACTGTCACGTGCCCATTCTGTCAGTGCGAACCACACTGGATCATCTCATAAACATTGGCTTTAGCAATGAAGACATATACCGTAGTCTGCACATCTTACTTTATCCAACGTATGCCTATTTCAATAAAATAATAAGTAGATTATACAATATATTATTCTTTATAGAAACCGAATTGATAAACAACTAGAAGTTCTCTCTGCACCAGGCGCATACTCTGAGCTAACAACTGAACCACTGAGCAAAGAGAAAAAACTAAAAATGTGCCTGTATCTCATTGAACTTGAGTTTCATTTTACTGGCGATGGTATTTGGTTGGAACCGATTCAGCATAGCGAAACGTATATGGTACCACCGCCAGAGATACCTAAATCACTGATGAAAGACTACAAATTTGGAAAGACGCCCCGAGTTAGTGAAGCTAGCTTTCTTTAATGGATGCCAAAATAAATGGCTGTGTGAATGTTTTTTTTATAAGGAAACAAATGTACAGATATAAATGGTGTAATAAAATATTATATTTTAAGTTATTTTTGTGTTTGTAAATATGTTTAGATATTTTAAATGAATTTTCTTAGCAAATCTGTGTTTTAAGGTTAAAATACTTTGACCGATGTGGGTGACATTTAGAAAACATTTCGGCCATTGTGGATGTTATGACTTCTTTTCAAAAATTTGTTCTCTTAGTTTTAAAAGTATTATTTTTATGTTTATATTGCAATAATAGTTTTACTAAAAACTTTTAATATTAATGTTGTTTATGATAATTGTATTATTATGTGTGGTTATCTCAACCACAAATGAAAAGTCAGTGTAACTAAGCGCAACGTGCATAACTGGGAAGTATATATACATAACCTTAAAAATATTAGTGAAACTAACAAAAAAATCCATGAATATAACAACAAAAATTATGCGGCATTTTATAACATCAAATAATTACAATAAATGAAAGTTAGATCATCTGACCCCAAAATCTTCATTGCTAAAATATATTTTCTAAATTGTAATTACTATTTTTTTTATTTTGCAGAGGAAAGGGTAATAAACCGCAATATTCAGAACCGCGTAGTATACACCATACCTTAAGAATATAGGTGAAATTAGAAAAAACTGCATGTATATAACAACAAAAATTAATCTGGCATTTTAAAACAACAAACAGTTACCATCAATAAAAGTAGTATATGTAGTTTAGTATATGAAAACAATGTTCTAAAATTCCTAAAATGTCAAAAAAGACTATATATATATATATATATATATAAGAAATTTTAGAATTTTAATCGAAAGTTTTTCAGTCATCGTGTTTTAAAATTCCTAAAATACCTAATATATAAAATAATGAGTGTGAATGAGCAGATAGACTGAGTTGAGATTTTTAATACGTTAGAAATTGTAGGTGAGGCTAAAAATATTTTACGTTAGTTTGTAACACAAACATGAAGTGTAAATATATCAATCGAACCTATTAATAAGGAAATTACATTTTTTGAGCAAGGTCTGTCATCGATTAATCTGCTGCGATGATCATTTAAATAAAAGAAACACTTGACTTGAGCCTAAAGGGTTGGGATCTCTTTGCTCGACACGAAATCTGCTGTATTCACGTTCAAAATTTTATAATTTTTGACCTTTTAATATTTTAGAATTTGGTAATTTTAGACCTTTTATACACAACGTTCCAAAATTCCAAAAATGTCTAAAATGCCTAAAAATATAAATTTTATGAAATTTAGGATTTAGGACTTAAACATTTCTGTCAACAATATACTTCCTTGTTCGCGAAATGTCAACTATTAGCTATATTATATTTGTGAAATTGCCTGAAAAACATACAATTACAATTATTATTCTGCTGTATTCACACTCAAAATTTTGTAAATTTAGACCTTTTAAACATTTTAGTACACGATAATCGCGTTTGAAAACCATATTCTAAAATTCTTAAAATGTGTAAATTGTCTAAAAATATTAATTTAAAAAATTTATATAATCATAATTCGAAGGCTTGTGAATACAGAAGATTATCAAAAAATAGGCAACACTTTACAAAGTACTCATGAGAAGCGCCATCTATATTTCAGCACATCGACCATAGCACAAACGACGAGGCGACAATGCCGACAATTCATTCGACGAATCGTCACATCCGGCATCTTCGTCAAAGTTAAAACGCAGTTTCTTCAATATTCTGCTGTCCACCATTGTGAGTAAACGTGTTTTTTTTTTATTTTGATCCATCCACCCATCAATCTATTAAAGTTCGGACATTAGACTATAATATAAAAAAGTGAGTGTAATCTATACACAACGGTACTTGGAATTATGGACGTAGCTATCAAAAATGAGGCTAACGCCACTCCACAACCTCAACGTAATCCCAAGCAAATGCAAGCGCCTTCTGCTCCACCTCCATTAGTAAAGACCGGTGGCGGTGCCGCTGCTGCCCAGACGCCAGCCGCTGGTGGTGAACAGAAGCACAATAATCAGAACAATAGCCGATTTAATAATTCCGTGCAAGGGGGCAATCGCCAGGGCGGTAATAACCGTGGAGGCGGTCGTGGTGGCAATCGGTTCAGTGGTGGACGTGGCGGCGGCGGAGCTGGTGGTCCCCAACAGGGTGGCGGACGTCAAGGAAACTTCCGTCAACAAGATGTAAGTAGAAATTTGGATTTAATATTTTTTTTCCAAAGTGCGTTGCAAATGGCCGACATCATCAGCCATGTTTTTCTTCTAATGAACGGGTCAATAGAATAAAAAATCAATATTTAAGCGTTGCTTTATTTCGGAATATTTGAGAGATTTATTTTTTGTACCTATTTGATTTCCAACGTGGCTAACCCTACTTTGTTTAATGTGTTTTTCTGTGCTAATTTGTGTATTTTGTACGTTGCAGGGTAATGAAAGTGTTATCAGCGGCGGTAATGACCATCCAAACCGTGGCGGCGGTGGTGGTGGAAATAATGCTGACCGTTCGATGTTGAAGGGACGTAATATGCGAAATGGTGCCAACAATGAAGATTTCATGATTGCACAGCGTCTGAGTAATTTGCAAGGACCTACACATGACATTCCATCGATTGAACACGAAGAAGTAAAATTCTCCGGACGTAATCGTCTGTACATTGGTAATTTGACCAATGATATTAGCGAAGAAGAGCTTAAAGAGATGTTCAGTCCATACGGTGAGGTGAGCGAGGCTTTCTTGAACGCGGAGAAATTCTTTGCGTTCATTAAAGTTGATTTCCGTGCTAACGCCGAGAAGGCAAAGCGTGAGCTTGACGGATTTGTTCGCAAAGGACGTGCATTGCGTGTACGTTTTGCACCCAATGCTACAACTATCCGATGCAAGAATCTCACACCGTATGTATCCAATGAACTACTGTACAAATCGTTTGAGATTTTCGGTAAAATTGAAAAGGCCGTCATCATTGTTGATGACCGTGGAAAGTCGACCGGTGAGGGTATTGTAGAGTTCTCGCGTAAATCCTGTGCAATGGCTGCAATTCGTTACTGTAATGAGAAATGCTTCTTCTTGACCTCTTCACTGCGTCCCTGTGTTGCTGAACTGTTTGAGCACAGTGATGACACTGATGGTCTTCCTGAGAAATCGTTGAATCGCAAGAACCAAGACTACTATCAATCACGACAAATGGGACCCAGATTCGCAGAGTTTGCTTCATTCGAACACGAATATGGAACCAGATGGAAGCAATTGCATGAACTGTACAAACAGAAGCACGAGGCTCTGAAGAATGAAATGCAAATGGAAGAAGATAAACTTGAGGCACAAATGGAGTTTGCTCGTTATGAACATGAGACTGAGCAGCTACGCAGTGAATTGCGTCAGCGAGAAATCGATAGGGATCAGCGTAAGAACAATTGGGAGATGAAGGAGAAGTATGCTGATGAGCAGCGTATTAAGTCTGAGGAGTCGATGCGTCGGGCACAAGAAGAGATGACCCTGCGAATGGGCAAACAAGAGGAGGAGCTGCGTCGCAGACAACAAGAGAACACCCTGTTTATGCAAGTAAGTGTTGTACAGGTCTTTGTTTAAATGGAAAACATTTTTTTTTATTTTAATGATGAAAAACTTTGGTCCGTGTTTATGATTTTCTTTGATTATAATGTTAAAACCTCTACTGAAAAAAAATGCAATTTAAAATGTTTATCAATATAAGAATCTGAAGAAATATGTTATTTACCCCTTTTACTTTTCGTAGGCTCAGCAGTTGAACTCTCTGCTAGACGCACAGGAAAATGATATCATACCCGATATGGGCATCCAAAATGGAGGTGGAAACCTTGGCGGTGGTGGCAATAATGGAGGTGGAAATCGTAATAATGGAAACTTTAACAATGGCCCACCAAATCGCGGCGGTGGTGGCGGAAACTTCCAAGGTGGAAATAAGGTATGTGCCCGTTTTTCTCACAACAGTCGCGTTATTCTCGTTTGCATCGTTTTGCTCGCTCGCTCTCTATGAACACGTAATTAATTCACAGACTCTTAGCAATTTTTGCAAGTCACTTGAAAAGAATAATAATTACACTAAAAAATAAAATGTTTGCTATATTTGTGTCTCCTCGTTGCTCCCTTATATGATATAGTGCTCAGTATTTATTGTCGACAACTTATTTTTTTTATTTGATTGATACTTGGATGGTTTTTGTAAGCAGTTCTGATGAGATCAGTACAAAGGGTACTCACTAAAATGTGTTATTGTGTATGGGGAAGGCGATGGTATACCATCTTGTAACTAATATTTTACTGCGGTTCTAAATTGGGTCAGTTTTACCGTGTTGCAGACGGTATTATAATAATTGTGGATTTTGTATCCCATAACTACTAAAATATGTATTTTACTTGACAAAATTATTATTTGCTACTCTTGGAATAGTTGCTACTGAACTTTTGGATGTGTGGGAGGCAATATTGTTGAAATGCTGGTTTTATATAATAAGACTTATATTTCTGATTTAAGGTGGGAACAATTCCACTTTATTCAAGTTTTATATGTGTAATATTGGATAAATTATTTATTATTGATGATCTGAAGGAAAAAACATTTATGATTATCGAATCTATTTATGAAATGCCTGCGATGGCAACATATTCTCTAAATCTAGCTTTAATGAAGTTTTTATAAATAAAACTTTAATTTTATTGGAAATTAATTTAAATACTGTGCATAGGGGGAGCACTGTCTAATGCACATGTACCTACCTATCTAAATGACGAGATTTATCTCTTGCTATATTTAACAACTGTTGTCGACAAATACTGAGTACCTATTGATTTTTAACCACAAAAAAAATAGAAAATAGCAAACATTAGTTCATATTTTTTTTTTAAATATTTGAGTATTATAGTTACTGTTATTTAACCCACATTACCTGCCCGTTTAATGTGTGCAGTAAATATAATTTGGCTTAAATACAATATTTGTTTGTAAAACGTTGACTATGCAAATTGATGTTGCATTTTCAATGGTTTTTTAATGATAAATATGGACTTTTCGAATGGGTTGAACCGATGACATTTATAGTGATGGCTGTGTATGTATTTATCTGAATATTTTTGTATTTGGTATACCGACACTGATTTATTGTGTTGGAATTACCTGTGTGAATAAAATATAATAAAAAGTATGTTTTTTACATGAAAATACGTAACCATAGTATAATTTATGACAATAGTACACGGCATTTAATATTTATATATCTATTGATATGGGACCCCAATTGGGACACTGAAATGCATCTCAACCAAAATATATATACTATGAAAATAAAATGAAAACGGAACTTTGTGTTCTATCTTATACAATTGACCAATCAACTAAATATTATCTCTAAATCAGAAAATTACCAATTTTTCTATACTATATATTATATTAGTCCTATTAAAATGAATACGTTTTGATGGGCTGCCTCTGAATTCTCTCAACTGTGAATATAAATAAACGCACCCATTTCGCAATGAAATGCAGTGTTTTGATCTGTTATCACTTTCTCTGACTCAACGAACTAGTCGCATTTGTTTACATATGCGAAATGCCTCGATAGCATTTGCCCTAATGTACTATTGTCTAAAATGCTATTTAATAGATTCTTACTGCCGAATTTATCAGAATATCTACCTCTCTCTCACTCTTACAACCGAAATCTCTTAGAAACACTACTATCATTATAAAAAGAGGTGCATACCTTTTTTGAAAAGTCCTGTGGACAACTTTTTGACTGTTGTCTATAATAGAATTAAATATTTCTAATTTTAATAATAAAAAACGTGCTTTAGTCGCGTGTATGGCTCGTGTATATTAATAATTTAACTAAATATATTTTTTCCCTTTTTCTCTCTCTACCAACAACAAAAAAACACAACTCATGCTTGTGGATACAAACAAATTCTATCCACTTGATGAACACACATATAGGATTTCATGGATTTCGGACAGAATAATAGGGGTGGTAATCAAGGTGGAAACATGGGTGGCGGCAATCGTGGAGGTGGCGGTAATGGCGGTCGATGGAACAATAACCAACAGCAGAACGACGGTGGATTTCAGAATAAACGAAGACGCTTTTAAAAGGAGCTGATAAATGTCTGCCTCCCTCATCTGGCATTGCATACAAATATTTATGATACACCAAGAAAGATTTTGTCCCAAAAAGACAAACATCGAATTTTTGATGATCTCTTTTTCTCATCTATGGACTTTACATACAAACAAAAAACCCACAACAAAATATCAGTAACGTATGCTTATTTTTTACGTTTATATAATATATAACAAAAAATGTCGCTTGCCAAAGATTTGGCCTAGCTCCCTTTTTTAAAATTTGATGTTTTTTTTATTATTTAATCGAGTTTATCTGTGGATTTAGATATAAGTACATCTATCTGGACAAAATAGTATTGCATCCATATTTGGGTTTCTTATATATATATAATATTTAAATATTTAGCATAATATAAATATTTTATAGCAAAATCACTGATATTTCTGATTCTGAAATGAATTTTGAATGAAAGTTTCACTGTATGATTCGATCATCTCGCGCAATATTCGTCAAAAAACAAACTAGATTTTATTAATATCCGGTGTTTATGACTGTAAATGAAAAAAAGAAAAACCCAACTAAAAATTATGTAGATCACAAAAAAACACACTCTTTAAATTAATATTGTTTTTTTTGTGGCTATAAAGTTTTAGCACAAAAACTATCGTTTGTACGTAATTTGTATCAAGAAATTGTGTGATTTAACTCTTATATAATATTGTATCAAATAAATAATTTTAAACTTATATACCAACAACAACATATTGATTGCTCTTTGGGATATGACCATACAATCTGACCCATTGAAACTGGTATCAAGGGGGATTATTATCTGTTACTAACTCACTCACAAAAAAACTGACTTTATGTTATAGTATTATTTATTATGTTTATTTTTACTTATTTTATATGCAATCGAAGAAAAAATCGCTCTACAGGTTTCAATTGGTCAGATTTCGGTACATTTTGTCTGCTGATCATTTTTCTAGGTAAACAAATACTGCTTTTATATGTGACTATGAGATCCGAATGTTCATATCAAAACATTACTGATTTGCAATAGGTGTTGTTTTGAATTGTATATTTCTGTATTGAGAGTCATGAGAGAAACAGGAGTCTCGAAAACCATAAGAAATGTCTTAAAGGACTATGATGAATTTTGAAATGCAATATTTTCTATTTCAAAGTGTCGAAAGGTGTGAGTGATTGCTTTTAAATATTATCTAAAGCGTTACTTTTCTCTTATTTCTAGAAATTGAAATCTTTTCATTTTCGAGTACATATATTATATTTAAAAAACGTCGAAATAACTAAACAAAAATCTTGCTCTTATTGTTTTGAATTCTGAGACATATATTATAAATGTTTCAAGACATATTCGAATCTTGACGATTATTGAGTAGCAACTAGCCAAATAACAAACTTTTGAAAGACTTGTACATTATTAAAAGAAACAATCACTTACATCTTTGTCTTATCTGAAATATTTTTTAATTTCTAACATTATTCACTTAAAATCTGCTCGTTTTGTAATTTTTAACTTGCACAACAAGTAGATTTGTTTGCATTTTTTATTGGCATTTTTAAATGTATAAATATTTAGTAAGAAGCAACAAGACTGGTCGTTTGATCTACGAGTGTTATCAATAAAATGTATTTATTTAAAAAAATATATATAGTTTAACTGGGATATTGCTGCCAATAGTATCGAATTAATTCCACAAATCCGGTCATCATACAAATGTGCCTGGCAGAGTGCGCGTCCTACACATAAACCAAACTGATCCGAAGAAAATATGTGTGCTGTCTGTGTCTCTCTTACTCACACATCTTATCTCCCTACTCGAACGTGTATCTGAATTACATAAGTAAATCTGACCAAAATAACTGATTATATTTCACAAATTTGCGCCGATCTCTCTAAAAAAAGAGTGTTGTCCTAACACTTCATCGTTGCAGTAAAGGTAAGCATTACTACAACATTTATTCTAAAAACAAATCTACTATTAACATATTAGTTAAATTATAGTATTCTATGTTACAGACCACCCATACACACATTAGTGCGTGGGTGATTTATGTGTGTCCAATATATGTGTTTGTGTGTATGTAGAAACAAAAACCACTTATTGAAAGCACTACAACAACAAAAACTCTAAATAATTGTATTATCTAATTTTAAACTTTCCCCAAAACATAAAACGCTTTAATTTTAAATAAGGAAGTTTTTTCTGTTAAAACGCTCCAATTACTGTATCACTTATTATGTACGCTAGTGTATTTTCCAGTTGATTACAATGTTAATATGGGTTATTTACCATCACTTTAATCAAACGGAATACTTACTTTATTTTTCTTAGTACAATGTACTTACTTTCTCACTGATTCGTCTTGAAACTGGACGATTTTCTAAAGTCGAATATAAAAAATATTATCTATGAAACCATCAGCACCAATCAAAAGATTTTAATCTAAAAAAAAACAGCGAAATAAATGTGCCATTTCGACTAGACTACTATCTAAATAAATGTTTACTATAATAAATAGTAACAAAAACAACTAATAAGAAATATTGTTGTTCGTTTTTCTCTGCCGATTTTCCATTAAGATTTCGAAACAGTCATCTAATTGCTCTATTCATATTCACAGATTCCATTAGCTGGATGAACAAGGAAAATTTGCCAAATGCTGAAATTGACACACAATTTAGGTTTGTAAAAGCAATATTTTTTGTCGGATTTTGTTTCAATGATTATACAACCGGATCTAATTACTTAGTATTGTTGATGATAAACATGCATTTTTTATGAGATTTTTATTAATTCTAAATTAAAAAAAATGTGCGTGCATATGAAAGCTGATTTTAATATTGTTTTTCTTGTTTTTCAGGAAAATTTTATCCCCCGTCAAATGAGTTACCTGGAAACTACTAAAAGACGGTACGTTACATTTGTATTTATATTTATTATACATTTTCAATGATTATACAACCGGATCTAATTTCCTAGTATTTTTGATGGAAAACCATGCATTTTTTATGAGAAAATTCATTACTTACTAATGCAAAATATGTCGATTTTAATCCATTGCTAATTATTGTTTTTTTATTGCAGATTCTATGGACGGATTGTTTATTCCAGACAAACAGAAATACTGTTCAGAATCTGATGGACTATAACAGGTCGGCTGAAAAATTCGTATCGTTTCTATGAGATGGCGCCACTAGTACAAAATCCATTTTGTTTTCATATATATAAAGGGTGATTTTTTAAGAGCTTGATAACTTTTTTTTTAAAAAAACGCATAAAATTTGTAAAATCTCAT